>CM060949.1:144132814-144142814 GCA_030765055.1 Mantis religiosa
GTTTATAAACTGAACTTGAACGCATGGTACATATCTATTAACCAAGAGCCTTGTAGATCCTTGTTATTATGACTTTATGTATACATACTTGTAACTGTTGTATTTACTCTGTATTAAGTAGGGGCGGTTCGTGCCGGAAAATAATGGCATGCTACGAGGAAGAGGGCATGCAACTAACCTAGTTTCGAAAAATGAAGTTCATGCGTCAATGTTTATTCATGTAGAATTTGTCGATCACTCTGCCGTTAAAATCCTACATACCTGTGATAAGCTTCTTTTGTATAGATAGCATAGCCAGTCCTGAGTCATAATGTTCCTCAGAAAGTTCTTTAGCCTCTACAAAGTCGAGAAACAGCGTTCTGGTTCTGCAGTAGGCATGGGAATTGTCACAGTAATTTTTGAAACCTTGGTCATTTCTCCTAAGGTGTTTTGCAGATAGTTCTTCAAATTGCGATATCGGAAGGGCACCTTCTAACTTCCTGAATTCCATATATTGATTCAAAATGTTGGGTTCGGTTCAAAGTTTGCTTTTGTCAAGTTCTTATTATAACGATACTGACAATGCTCAGTTCTGTTTCAGGAAACCCTCGAGAAAATAACAGTTGCGTTGCAATATTTACAGCTCCAAGCATTGAAAATTGAAATGAGTATTTTCTTAATAGCGTTCAATAAACCTGTTTCACTGCAGGACTACATTGAGCGGATTTTACAGAATAAATTGAAAGAATATATCAGTTGAGAAATTGTTTCAGTTTCTGAAAAGGAACCGAGGTGTGCAAACAATGTTCTAAAAACGATACTAAGAATGTGTTTTTAATGTGATTGTTGGTATTTGAATTCTTTTTTATATACTCAGTGTGACCAAATCTTTAACACCCGTCTTAGACCATGAATCAGTACTTTGAACAGAAGGCAAGGAAAGCGAAACAGGGCATTTCTAATTTCACACCCATAGATCCACTCATTATACATATATATTGGTGTTAGATTTCCTGGTATAAAGTGAATTTATACTTCGTTTTACTTTTTGCTCAATTTTTAGATTGGGTGTAGGTCACCCTAACATTTTTATACTGATCTTTTCTTCCAATGCTCGCCTTGAAAAGAGTTTTTAGAAGTGCATTACCGAGTTCATTATTTATTGGTTAAATCTTTTGTGATATTAAATTTATAACATGTTTCACACGGATATCAGCCACTGAATAATGTTACACAAATACTTGTTATGGGGGATTGCTGCCATGTTCGCGGGAATCATGCCAACATGCTGGTTAACAAGCAATATGCCCTGCGATTTAATAACCATTAGGTTATTTCTAGAACTAAAATATAAAGCAATGACAAACTACTTAATAACTTTCAATGCATATTTAACTTCTGGGGCATAACTATGAATGTCGATGGCACTGCTTCGCAAGTTCCAGTGTACGCAATAGTGCAACGAATGGATACCCTGCTACATCGATATGCAGTACAGATTTGTGCGAAAATCTGGGGAACTAAGGCCATCTGAGAGGCAAGAGGGGAAGGTTGTACGCAGGCGCAGTACTGTTTAGCGAGCTTGCTAGCTCACAGCACGTCGCATGTGTTCCCTTAGCTATGCAGGTTTTTTCCATGCATCGAGTGTTTATTATTGGTCGTGCTCGTTTTCTTATACCTACAATAACGCACTGTTATTTGCATGTTCTTTCAAAATGTATAAATTATGATTTATAAAACACAAAATAGCGTGCTACAGAATTGCAGCACGTAAGGACGAGCCAACCCTGGTATTAAGACATTACTTTTGAAGCCGGTTACAATTACGGTATGCACCAAAATATACAGTACTCATTTTCGTGGAGTGCGCATATGCATGCCTGAGCGTCTGCATGTTGTTACATCGCCATGATGTATAGTTAGTTGTGCAAAGGACGTTGTAATCTGTGATTAGAAGTGACAATGGGTCTCGCAACGCAGGAAAAAGTGTTTATAGTGGAGTATTATTTACGGTTATCAAGAGGGGCCGAGTTTAAAGTTAGTGGCGAAGCAGTATCATGAACACTTCAACAAGCCAGCACATAACAACACAGTTATGCTATCTGTTGTTAAACAATTTCGTCGTACGGGTACTGTCAACGCAAGGGAAGGTCTGGTAGGTCAGTGTTCACAAATGAAAATCGTGGACTTGTCCTCAATCAGGTGTTGCAGTCACCAAAGCGAAGTCTTCGGCGAACATCCTGAAATTAAACATCAGCAATACGTCACTTCGACGATTGTTTAAAGACATAGGTGGACTTCTGTACCGAATACAGGTTGGGCAACGTTTAATGGAGCACGATAGGCATGTCAGGGTAGAATATTGTGCACGGTTTTTGGCCGTGGTGTACGAGGATCCAGATTTCTTGTTTAACGTGTGGTTCTCCGACGAAAGTCATATTAATTTGGACGGTTTTATCAATCGCCAAACAACTCGCTTTCTTGGTTTCGAGAGGCCAGACACTATAGTCCAGAAACCGCTACATTGTGGGCATGTGACGATTTGGCGTGCTGTGTCAGGAAACGGTGTGCGTCCGTATTTAATAGAGAATGATGATTGTGCACCTCTTACTGTTAACCAGGAATGCTGTAGGAGCTTAGTGTTCGGGCTACTATTCAGGATCTAAGAAGGTTTTGTCGTACCAGAAACATACAGATGAACAGACAGTGGTTCCAACAAGACGAGGTGACTTGTAACACCACCTGACAGTCTATGGCTATGCTGCAAGAAACCTTTCTAGGACGAGTAATTTTCCGCGGGGCTGAGTTCCCCTACCAACCATCTGATGCTTACGCGTGGGGAATGTTAAAGGAGAAAGTTTTCAATTGTCCAGATCCACCTAAAACTGTGTCTGCATTTACGTCAGAAGATCGTCTCGTTCTTCAAGACTGCAGCAACCTGTGTTGCGGAATATGTTGGAAAATCTACGTGACCGTTATGAACACTGCCTACAGCGTAATGGAGCACATTTTGAAAATTTACATTATCATCTCGATATGTAAGGTAATGACAATAAGAGTAATATAATTTCCAGTACTGCATATTTTGGCGCATACTGAATAATCGCGTTAGTGAAAATCTGGTGACTTTATTTTAGAACTTTGAAACTGGAGCAATGGATATGCTTTTCTACTTGCTGTAAATGCATATTATATGCACGCACGCACATACATACATACTTGTATGCAACGCTATTTTTGATTCAGGAAGCACATAATCGAAAATTAAAGAAAATAATTTGATTAATATTTTGTTTTGTATATAGATTTTCCGAACTTTACATGACATACACATTGTACAGAGACAAAGAGGGAGGGTTCGTCGGGGACAATAAAATCAGTAACATAGGGGAGGAGAGAGAGAGAAGAGAGGGAGAGGAAGAGAGGGGAGAATATCTTCATAGTTTCCTTAATAATGAATGCGAACTAGGAAATTTGCTAGTTACTTTCTTCACTATTCGCTTATAACACGCAGAGGAAACATTCTACACAATTCAAGAATTCAATACCGAAATTTCAGTACATTTAGAAGTTTTCATAATACAAACAAGAAAGCGTTTGTAGAAAAACGTGGTAGAGAGAAGGAGGGAGAGCAAGAGGGAGAGAAAACATCATAACTGGAATACAAAATGTCGACTAAGTATATAACTTATGGTTTATATTCACAGTTGTGTTCAAGCATTCAACACAAATATTTTTTTTTTTTTTTTTCCAAATTTTGCCTTTAACAATTTTTACCAAAACAACAATTTTCGTGGCCAACAAAACATACTTATCTTGAACTTTCCGCGCAGAGTCCGTGAAGCTCTCTTCATTCTTAATGAATTTTTATAGAAATATCTTATTACACAAAAACATAGATTTCCATAATGCACTCGGTAGCGTGGTGGTAGCAAGTCTGCCTCACGTTCAACAGGTCCCGAGCTCAAATCTCGGATTGGATAAGGTTTTTCCGGGATTTTCCCTTATCCTGAAAGACGAATGTCGGGTAACTCCAAGCTCTATGGACCCTGGGCTCATTTGAGCATCATTTCACCCATTCCATTCATCGTCCCATATGACTTAACGTTGGAGGACGTAAATTAAAAAAAAACTGGACTAAACTACGCTACAGAGGGGATTCGGCACATAGGTACAAACTTTTTCTATCGTATCATGCTCCCAAGTGGGGCACCTACATGAGGAAGAATGAGGTGAGAGGAGAGAGAGTGTGGCCCTCACAAGGAGGCACGATAGTGCAGAGGACATGGTACCTACACTTTACCAGGAGGAAACTCCCCGGCAGGCCAGAACAACAGGCATCCCACTTTAATGTAGTCTGGAAACGCCCACCAGGTCGGTCCGAGATCAGAGACCGTCCTATCAGAGGAGTAAGTTTTACCAAGAATATATCATCCTGCCACGGAACGCTTAGACACCCGTCGACACTTCTACCCTGAAAGAGACCAACAGATGAGAGATGAATTGAATTGGTAATGGAGGTGAGACGGAGGGACTGGAAATTTGGCAGATGTAACTAACCTACCCAGCATTCGACTGGCGATTCGGTAAAACCCCCGAGAAAACCCTACGGTCAAGTAGGTCGAACCCGGACTTCCGGATCCGGCCACAGACAAAACCAGCTGAACTAACCCGCTCGGTTAATGCACACAATTTCAGTCTAATACAACATTCTGTAGAATTTACCATTTCCAGGAAATTCTTTGTCATTGGTTTGAATTTTCAAATATATTTTTTCAAGTGGTAAGTTGCTGTTCGTTTAATGTGGCAAAGTCATCACACAGTGGTGAGCTTTATATACTAGTTACAAGGAATGTTTCCTCCGACGCAAATGAAACAGTAAAGGTTTTCTTTCGCGATTTATTTAAGAATCAGCTTTTACCTAACAGTGATAACATTACTACAGTGACGTCTACATCGACAAGATCAACTTCTATCTGCATGTTCCGATGCTTTCTGCTGAAGAAATGAACTTTATTTACAAGTTAAACGAGTAAATGGAAAAACGCGTACACGATCAAGAATTGGTAATTCAACTTTTAAAGGACAAAACATTTGCACAGAAGTCTACGGCATCTGACCTTCAAGTACCGAGCTACCCCAGTGTAAGGGACAAACGCCAAGCCACTTCCAGTAAAGGCACATCAGCTGTTCGCGAGGCACGCAGTGTTTCTCAGAGTGATGTGAATGTGAGTGTTAATACGAAAGTGCTTAGTGAAAGTGTAATTGAAAAGTCTACTAACACCAAAGACGATTCACATAAACATACTGCCAAGAATTTAATAGTAGGCAATAAATTTTCTACCCTCCTAACTGGTGTTAAAAAAGCATGGTTTCATCTTGGAAGTCTAAAAGGCGATGCCAGCAGCGAACAGGTATTAGTAGTTCTAAGGGAATCTTTCCCTGATATTAATATAACTGTGGAAAAACTTGAATATAAAGGTTTAAACAGTAGTTAAACTGAGTGTTTTTATTCATACGTCAAAAAGGTCAGCTCCCCTCACAAAAATAAATCATGTGACATTTTAAAATTCAAGCACTAACTACGATAGTGATAATTTTAATATTTTGTCTATTAATGTTCAAAGTCTTAGAAATAAATTTTCAGTTTTTGAAAATGAGATTGAAATTCTTAACTTGGACGTAATCTGTATAAACGAACACTAGCTAACTGTTCAAGAAAAACATTATTATATTCATTCTGTCTTGGGTAGTGCTTGCTGTCGCACATTGTTTCAGAATGGTGGTAGTTATATACTTTTAAAACATAACGTCAAATTTCGTCCACTTGATGTTTCCAAATTCTGTTTGGAAAAATGTTGTGAACCTTGTGCTGTTATCTTAGATGATACAAACGTAGTCATTATTTCTTTATATAAATCTCCTAGTGGTGATATTTTGAACTTCTTCTCTATTTTTGAAAATCTTTTGAATTATCTATCAAAATTTAGCGCAAATATCATAATTGCCACTGATCTGAATTTAGATTTTAAATTCGTTTCTAATAATGTTATGTACCGCCAGAATATATTACGATCTTCTAATCTTCATTTCAGTCCTTGGTTGCTACCCGGCAGGACGCTTGTCTCGATTATATTTTAACTGACCTTGACCAGAGTCTTTATAGCACCAGTGTAATCAATCGTTATATAGCTGATCATTTTCCCTGTTTTTTTTTTTTAATTTAAAGTATATTACTTTAAAACATGAGTAACCCTCTTGTACTCTTTCTAGGGTCTATTGTGCAAATAATTATGATACTTTCATTTGGGCTATATCGTCCATTAATTGGAACCTTGTACTTGATTTTTCAAAGAACTTAGATTTAGTATTTTGGATTTTTAAAATGTTTTCACGGATCTGTTTAATTCGTGTTTCCCTTTGAGGTCAGTAATGAATAAGTTCACAACCATGAAAACTAATTGATACAGAATTAAGACATTAAGTGTAAATATTTATTACTTAATAGTGAATACAAAAAGCAAGTGAAATTGGCCAAAGGCAAGGCATACTCTCATTATATTGAATCAGCTAATAAATCCAAAGCTACTTTGTCATTAATTAATACTGAGAGATCAAAACAGAGTAATATACCTTTAGATATTTCCCCCAACGAGTTTAATGAATGCTGTATAAACTCTGTGGAGGTTATTGCAAAATCTGTATCTCTTAATAGTGTGGAAGCTATGACTTTTTGTAACAATGTCCATAATGCTAATCCCGACCAATTCCACTGGAAGACTATCTCTATTGAAGATGTCTCGAGGGCTGTTGGCTATGTCACGTAGCTGTGATGCGTATGGTGTATCTAATTATTTTATCAAACAAGTTATTGTATTTATTGTTCAAACATTAAAAGTTTTATATAGTTGATGCTTAACTCAAGGTAATTTTCAAAAATGTTTAAAAATTTCAATAGTAACTCCTATACATAAAAAAGGAGATGTTAAAGACTTGAAAGAATTATCGTCCAATTAGCTCGGTACCCATCTTCTAAAAATGTTTGAATACATAATTTATGGTCAAATTTACCCTTATTTTGAGAATAATCACCAGAGCTAGGAAGTTCGTTCCGATTTCTTTCAGCAGTGTAAGAGCTGCCAGGCATCGCTATACAACGCAGTGCTACTAGCAAGGGCAAGGTTCATCGTAGAATGTAACTTATTGCTGCAAAACAGGCGTAACTGCATGACACCGAGCACGTTGGTAGGAAGGAAGACATTCGAATAACATCTTTGTTGTGCTTCAAAGATGAGCAACTGAATTTGCTGTACAACCATTGTATGTTTTCTAGAAGTGTACTTATTCATGTCCTTATTTACATTTACATTTCTGTGGGATACTTCAGCAAACATGGAAAAAGGAGAAGCCAGATCGAGAAACTAAATTAGTTGAAATCATTAACGAATTTGCAACAGATTTGCAACTAAATCTTGTTTTACGGGACATAGAATGAGTTTTTCATTTGAAAGGCTTTAGAGGTTCATTATTATTTTTACTAATACGGCTGCAGATGAGTAAATATTTAGTAAAATTCCTGCTTTGTCATTTTGTCTAGTAAGAGTCTTCAGATATTTAAGAAATTAATTTTATTATTTGGATATTATTTTACATTCGATCAGAAAAATGTTACATTCCGCGTTATAATTGCTTGGGTGATGCCACAATGTGCCTAATTTAAATAATGAGATTAGCCAGAGACAAGCCCGTAAGTACTATATAAGAATTTGTATGTTAATCATAATGTTCTAAATAGATGTGCATTAATGAATGTCTCATAAGTCATTATTTTCTCTGGGCAACCGGTTTCAATGCCTCTCCGCTGTGCGTTTCTTATCTATGACTTGTTTGGATGCCAGGAGGTCACTTAATATCTCAATTCCAATTGGGCTTTAGATACGGTAAATCCACATCTATGGCTTTTGAAGATGTTGTCAAATATGTGATTCAAGCTTTTGAAGAAAAGAAGTTTGTGTCACTTATTCTCTGTGATTTATCCAAGGCTTTCGACTGCGTTGCGCCTGGTTCGTAAATTAGAGTATTATGGCCTCTCAAATAATTGTCTTGAGCTATTTAAGTCGTACTTGTCAAATAGGGAGCAATTGGTATCTATAGGTAACAATAATTCTCTTTGCTTGGATATTAAATATGGAGTGCTCCAGGGTTCCGTTCTTGGCTCTTTTCTATTTTTGGTTATGATTAATGATCTTTCCATTTATTTTTCTGACTCGGGTATATTGTATGCTGATGACACCACGCTTCGAGTTAGACATGCTAATTTAAGTGAACTAGACTTTTTGTCTAGCTTAATCCTTAAGAGCTCAACACTTGCTTTCAATTAATGATTTTTTATTTAATCAAAACAAAACTCAATTTATGTACCTCGGGTTAAGAGAAATGTCTAACAGCACTTCTCAGTGCGTTAATTTACTAGGTTTTAAGCTCGATACCAAGCTCACATGGGAAAACCATGTTTTTGAAGTATGTAATAAAATTACTCACACTATATTTTTACTTTGTAAACTAAGGTCTGCTCTTCCACTTGATGGTTTGAAAAATATTTATTTTAGTCTTATTCATACTCATATATCATATGGTATACACTTATGGGGACACTCACATTAAGGATATTTTAATTTGTCAGAAAAGGGCATTAAGAATTATGTAGAATAAATCTTCAACCGAGCCACGTAAACCACTGTTTGTTCAACTAAAACTTTTAACTGTTGTTAATCTATGTATCTATTCTATTTTGTTGTATATACATAAAAACAAATAGGTACGAGTACATACTGAGATTTGATGTTCACAGTATTCACACCAGAAACCATTTTAAATTACATATTCCTAGTTGCAGATTACACTCGACAGCCAGTACTTGTTTTTACAATGATGTTAATTTCTATAGTAAACTTTGTTTTAATGCAATGTACCTTTAAATCTGTTTAAAAGGAAAATTTATTTATTATTATTATTATTATTATTATTATTATTATTATTATTATTATTATTATTATTATTATTATTATTATTATTATTATTATTATTATTATTATTATTATTATTATTATTATTATTATTATTATTATTATTATTATTATTATTATTATTATTATTATTATTATTATTATTATTATTATTATTATTATTATTATTATTATTATTATTATTATTATTATTATTATTATTATTATTATTATTATTATTATTATTATTATTATTATTATTATTATTATTATTATTATTATTATTATTATTATTATTATTATTATTATTATTATTATTATTATTATTATTATTATTATTATTATTATTATTATTATTATTATTATTATTATTATTATTATTATTATTATTATTATTATTATTATTATTATTATTATTATTATTATTATTATTATTATTATTATTATTATTATTATTATTATTATTATTATTATTATTATTACTCGTCCTTCAACGGGATATGTAGATATAATGAAGATTTTGAAGCACATAGAAGAACGAGTTTTTGTAGGAATAGTTTGTAGAAGTGTGTTTAGAGAAAATGATGTAATTGTAACAAGTGACATCGCTTTTAGTATTGTTTACATAATGTGGACAAAGCTAGCATTTTGACGACAGCTACAAATGCATGGATACAAAGCACTGAAACATGGAAACTGTTTAGTGTAGGTGATTTATTAGAAGAAAATGTGAAATGGACCAGTTAATGATGATTCTCCCCTCTTGGTCACATAGTCGGTGTTCAACAGGGCAACAGAAACCGCTGTTCCCCCCACACGGCGGCTCACTGAGGAGTGAAATTAACAAGCAATTAATCTACCAAATCAGTCAATTGATTTCGATGGCAATCTGCGATAAAAATATCAAAGCATGCTTGTTGCCTCTCTGACATTGTGCGGTCAAGTTATTTTAGGCGTGATGTGGCTCTCGCCAATTTACAAAGCGACATCAGCATTCGTTTAATTTTCTTCATGCA
>CM060949.1:144147814-144248250 GCA_030765055.1 Mantis religiosa
GAGGTGTCGGCGGGTGTCTCGGCGGTGCATGGCGGGATGATATGCTCTGAGGAAAACTACTTCCTCCTCCGCTAGGTCGGTCGCCAGTTTCTGCTCCTCTGCTGGGACCATTTCGGGATCACCAGCCAGGGACCTTTGGGGCTCGGATCGCCTACCTGGGACCTTTGGGGCTCGGCTGCTGGGCTCGTTGCCGTCCCGCTGTAGGGGAGCGTGTCCGTAGTCCTGGCCTGTTGGGGGAAGTCTCTATCCAAGTAAACTGTAGGGACCCTGCCCTCTGTACTGTCGTGGCTCCTTGGGTCGGCCGCCCTCTGTCTCCTTCGCCTCATTCTTCCTTCCGTGGGTCCCCCACTTGGGGACATAGGAACAATGGGCCCAGCATGGTGGCCTACGTACCGAATCCCCTCCGTAATGAAATCCCAATCCCAATGGCCTTGATATATGGAGTTTTGCCATGATATTGTTGCGTGTATAAGCTGAGCTAGATTTGGAAATTTCGGTATTCTGTAACATGTATTGATTCTAACAGAAATGTATGTCAAACGTAAATTCCGCTGACTGGCAGATTGTTGGCATAAGAAAATTATCCACATGTGACCCAGACTGATTCTGCTGACCTAAACATTCTCGGAATGACGCAAACGGTATTATGCAAAATTAATAGGTAGTAGGAATCGCTGAAATTGACTTTTTGTAGAACCGCTATTTAAGCCTGGTAGAGTGAGCCCTCGGTGTGAAAACGTCGCAGGGATGTCAGAGGAGACTCTGTGTCGGTCCCTGTGAGAGGTAACAGAAGTATTTATCTGATAGGGTGTCTACGAATACCATAACCCCCGCCGGACTCAGCAGATTATACATCTCCGGACAAGCCCAGCTATACACCTGACACATCACGAACGGTAAGATTATATTAAGTAATTATTTCACCAAGTATTACCAAAGCACCCCTGGTCTCTTCTAGACTCAGCGGGTACTCTGTATAATTATTAGATTTCTTAAAATAGAGTTAGTCGGTTTAGATTGGTATTTGATGTTTTATTTTTGCCCTACCATCCCTATAGCTACACCCCCAGTTGTAGATTAGGTTTGTAAGTCTTTCAACCCTCCTTACAACCCTGGTATGCAACAATATAATTATAATATTGAATTGTTATCTACTATGGTATCACATACGCTTCCTCCCTATGCAGCTTATTAAAATCACTTATTTTATTTCTGTTAAGAGCTCCATTCAAATTGTCTTTTTTCTTTTTCTTTTTTGTTTGTTGTAATTTACGTCCTGCAACATTAAGTCATATCGGACAATGGATGAAGTGATGCTCAAATGAGTCCAGGGTCCATGGAGCTTAGAGCTACCCGATATTTGTCTATAAACCTTATTCAGGTAACTCACCCTAACCGAGAATCGAACTCAGTACCTCTTGAACGCGAGGCAGACACGCTACCATCTACGCTACCGAGGTGGGCATTTTCTTCTTTAATCTAATTTCACATCTAATGTCTAATGCACATCAATCTTAGTAATTTTGACACTTTCTATCTCGTGTTGCATTTCACCTAAGGTATGATGCTCAGATCACATCAGAACTTAACAAGACAGGTCAAAAACAGCCATATGGATCCCATAAAGGAAAACTAGATGATCGCCTCTATGGTTCGTTTTTGTCCCAGAGATCGTGCATTTCAATTGCTAGTATTTCAATAATTTTCTATCCTCCAATGAGTAAACTATGATTGTGTGATGACAAAGTTCGACGGCAGTACTTAGTACCTCGAACTTTCTTTTGTGTTTATGCCTGGGAGCGAAGGGTGAGTTGAGGGATCGAATCTTAGGAGAGGCGACAGCAGAGGGCAGGGTTCCTGTGCTTGCGCGTGTAATAGTTAAACCAAACCGAATCATTTTGCTACTCGGAAGCTTTATTAAATGCACTTTCTGCTTATCTAAAATTAACTCTACTGCTGTTTATATGTATGAGATCGAGAAACTTTGCCACGATATCGGTATGATAAATTGATATATTTAGTATTAAAATATTTAATGTTATTTGAATTTTTAATTTTTTGGAGGTTTAATTTTTTCTTTCAAAGGTTTAGTAATTAGTTAATAGTTTAAATAATTCGCTTCTGTTAACTCTTAGAGGAATATTTGATTATGCTTGATGAAGAAGTAATAAGTGATGTATTAAGGAGTGTCAACAAGGACTGATAATACAAAATGGAATGTAAAGAATCGATTTATGTTGCGTTGTAGGCTGCAAATGCTCCTCATATTCATTGAACTAATTCCTAAAGTTCTGGTTTCCACTTCGCTCGCTATGGCATCAGGTTTATCATTAGGCATGTAACTTATATCTCTTTAATTCCGTTTTCTTCTCAACTTACACACTGTGTGATGGTACCAATAGTTGGCGTGAATGCTTGCTCAAGGTAAAGAGTCATCTAGCTGAACGGGTCGTCATCACTATTTTAGACAGTTTGATAAGGCAACGCCCTATCTCTCAATGCTTCGAGTAGCTCGGTATGACAAGGTTCTAATTAATGGACGATATAGCCTAAATGAAAGTACTGGGAGACTGTCGGGTCTCTGTGAACTGTAGCTTCCTGTACTGTCCACCAAAGCAAAGTAAGTCCGAGAAAGGAATGCGTCCCCTTACACAGTGGGACAAGGACAGCGAATGTGTGTGACAGAGAAAGTATGCTACACACAGAGCAGAACCGTTAAAAAAAACATGGGCCCTATACACTAAAAGTGAGAAGATTCATCAACAAAAGTAGAAGCCGTCAGAACGTTTTTGAATGGTCTGTAAGTGAACTGACATGGAGTGTCAAACTACCGAGGGAGAGTGTAGGAACCTTTTCCAACCCCCCTGCGTCTCATCCTCCGGAGACTTTCTTTCCTGTGGTACACTATAGGTAGTCCGTTCAGTTCATCCCTTTCTCTGCCGTGTTGTAGCCGCCATATGTCTCCCGTAGGTCGCAGTACACGAGGTGTCCCTCCTTTATGGTATACTCCACAATAAAGCACATCAAGAAACTTTACAGTTGAACGAGAGCTAACACTAGGTACGACCATACAAATCACATTCAAATTGCAGGGACCACACAAATGAAACAATTAACATTTGTTGTAACCTTACGAGAAGTTAGTTTTATTACCAATAGACCCATGCGCTATGTAATAAGTTATTTGATATAACTTCTATAATTTAATATACCTACATTTTTCATGCACTACATTTTTGTTATTCTATTATGATTTATCGGTTCTATAAAATTCGTCAAGTTGAAGATGTTGCAGATTAGATGCAGATAATTCAACAGTATTAAGTACATTTTATTAGTTATGCAGATAAGTGACACATATAGCATTTCATTCAAACTCGTGCCCCCTCTGTAGCGTAGGTCTCCCTTACGTTCGAATCTCGGCCAGGTTGAATTATCTGGATAAGGTTTTTCCCCGGGGTTTCCCTTATCCTGAAAAATGAATGTCTAATAACTCTTATATGAAGTCTTGGTAAATTTCAGCATCATTTCACCAATTTCATTGATCGTCGATATGACTTAATGTTGGAGGACATAAATTTAAAAAATTCAAAATCATTACATATTTTTGAGCAATTCAGAAGCTTAATGACATGTAAGGGACATTTTTGAAGAGATTTTCTTGTCACCTGCTTGGAAGATGCTGTACTGTCTACCCACCACAGGAAGGCAAGAGGGGCCTGAAGAGGCAGAGGGGCTTCTCATTTCATTTCACATTTCATCCTGGTTGGTTCTTTCAGGGTGTCGGAGTATATGGCAGGAGCATTGCTCTACTTGGCTTCCGATTCGGAGGAGATGTCTTTGAGTCCTGGTATAGACACCAAAGGTACCATTGGTTGAGGTACAGAGACATCAGAGACCATTTCCCAAAATATTCAATATAAACAATTCATCTATTGCACATATATGTAAGACATGTGTTATTGTAAACAAATTTCTTAGAGCCATTTTTGAACAAATCCAAAATAACGAAAGCATTTCTAAGTGAAGATTACTGTGGTGAGCTCCTTAGAAGATGCCGAACTAAATAGCAAATATGGTAATTAAATGACTTCGAGTTTTCAATTATGTGCACACACCACATTCACACTGATTATTTCAGAGTCTAAAATAGTGTAGGCACTTCCGATGAGATCCGCGTATGGCATTTTGGGATGTAATGTGACCAATACTTTCTCCAGCTGCTGTAGCTAAGTGGTAGATGAAGTATAAGTACGTTTCTGGACTCACTCTATTCCCGATGAAGACGTGGAACAAATTTCGTAGCTAAGATGGCATCAGGGTGCAGCCCCTTCCTTGTGTAAGAGATCAGTGAGTGGGTATGTTCCACGCCAGCCTTGATTAATGACAGGACTTAATTAAAAGTAAAATTAGAGTTACATTTCTCACTCACACACAAGTTTTGCAGTCGTCACTTTGGCTCCCCATTCTTCCTTCTCAGATCGAGAAGGGTGGTTCTTGGAGTAAGGGGGTGGTTGGCGAATCCAGGGCTGGCCAATGAGCGATACTCACTCCCCTTTAAGATCGATAGTCTATTGGCTCGGGTTTCCGCTTCTTTTTCTTTTAGAGTAATTCATTACCGATTCTTGGAGAAGTATGCCGACAGCAGTGAAGGCACAACATTCCGGGACATCCACGAGTCCTTTTGCGGTGGGCCAGATATTTGCGAACTTTCAACAGTCCATGCTTCATCCGGAAGCTTTACAATGGTTATTTGAAAAGGTCATGGCTTTGCAGAGAGTATAGTCTTCAAAATATTTTATCAGAGAACACATACATTACAAAGACATGCTTATTAACCTTACTCAGTCCATTTTCAGCGATGTCATTCTCAGCGAAGAAATAAAGGTAAAAATAGCACTGGTTGCTGCTGGTTAATCATGGTTAAAATCATTAGTAAATAGTGATTTGATTTGACTTTTATAAAGCTGAAGGTAGTTTATATATTCCCTTTGCACTGAAACCTTTAGATTTGCTGTATTATTCTCTTATCATTGTAGTTCAGTTTAAAAATAACCTGATTCTAAACTAAATTCTTTGTAGGAATTTCTTCATTTATGTTTAAAATATCTAAAGTTATATAATGTACCTTTTTCTACCTAAGGCATTATATTTAAATACGTTTTATACGTGACGCAGTTCATCTTCATTGTATAGCCTACACATTATTTCTGGTTTAAAGAACAAGAAAAATTTCCTGAAGTTATTGGCTTTATCAACAATGTTCTGTTAATAGGTTTATTTGATATATATTCAGTTTTAGTATATGTTAAGTAGGGGAGGATGATATTTTACTTACCATTCGCTTCTTGTGCTTGGATTACCTATTCTATTTGAGCCCATTAGCTTGAAACAGGAACTTTTGGCCCTATAGATTAATTATTAAATTAAAAGTGTTTGATGATTGTATATATATTTGAGAACTATAAAAGATATATCTTGGCTATGTTTGGAAACTGAAAATACATATGTCTATGTAAAATGTTGCACGATGAACCTGGGTAGATATATACGTGACAAGACCCTTTCACTCGGGTGAGAGCCCAGAAAGGGCGGATGTAGGACAATACATGGTACGTCAGCTATTGTGATGTACCGTTAAGACAGGTCAGTATACTGCTAGTTTTTCCTCGTGACGCCATGTTTCAGTATATGGGGTAGATGGACCATTCAGGTCCAGTTCATTCCAGTCTATCTGTTTATTTCGTCGTGTGTCTGATTTAATTCTTTCACCATGCTCCGCATCAGGTTAAGTTCAACTTTAGCAGTTTAATTGTAGGCTGTCACCGCCGGTGAGAGTCCAAGTATCTGAAAGCGCTCCGGCTCCATATAAGTGTAAATAAACTATTAAGTTAAAGTCTTTAGAAGCTATCGGATGTTCTGTTGTTGTTGTCTCAACCCTACTACCTGAGAAGCCAAAAAGTCCATGCAAGAGACGTAGTTCACAGCAGCCGGAGGCAGAGACAAAGCAGACAGCGGACCAGCGACGTTGGAAGGAGTCCCTACTTCGAGTCCAGGTACAGATGTATTATTTTATCTTGACAGGAATCTTGCGCGGTAGGGATGAGTAGCAATTGTGGTGGGGATAGTGCACCTATCGCCACAATACGTCACACGCGTAAGATTACGAGAGGGGAGGTGGTGCATAAGGTGTCTAAAAACAAATTTCATTCTCGAAGCCAGTTTTGCAGCTCTTATAAACTAATAAACTAAGTTGTAATTCTTACTATGGTAGTAATCACGCTTTTTCTTTATCTTAAATAGTAATTAGGCATTTGGAACAAAACCCTGTTCTTCTCCAGCAGGCATGATAAACAACTATCGGCCTTTCAATATCGCTGCAGAGTCCCTGTAACGTATTTCACTCCAGGCATATGGTTCAGTATGTGCTGTATTTATATAAGTTTCATCCATATAAACTATATAAACTTCACTTCGATATCTCCGAATATTTCGTAAATACTTAAGCCTTTTTGCACGTATGTTGCAATGTTAGATTAAAATTTGTCTGTCACGCTTAGTGTTTTTTTTTTCCAAACAATCCTAGCTTCAAAAGAACTCTTCTTAATGTTCAGACACTGCCTTGGAAGTCAGTAGAATTTTCAGCTTCATAAGCACTTTCTTCAAAGTTGGTATTTGTTTTTCTGTGCTTTAAAAATTATTCATAGTTCGCCTAACTACTTCTGAATTAAAACATCCAAATTAGATTTTGTGCATGTTCTTAATCTTTGTTTACTGGACATAGAGAATGACGTTGCTACACTAGCACCAATGGCTTTTCTTTCCTTAATAACTCTCCTAAACTGCTTTCACATACAACTGTTGCCTCAGATACCCTTCCCCAGATTTTATAGCTGACTCAGACCATTGTTCCTTTTTTATAAATCTATGGATATTGGTTATTACTTCTCGTGTTTTTAAATGCAGCACTTTACTTCCTAATATGCTGATAGGAGGCGTCATTTATAAATGTTCTCTTGGAAACAGGAGACAAACACATTTTAAAACAAGCTGTAGTGTTACCGAGTAGCTCTGCACGTGTTTAGTTGCTCGCAACTGGTACGCAACTGAACTGCCCTTCCCTCCAGTTGCAACCGTTCTGAGGTGGACTCGTCCAGATACCATCGCGCATCGCTCTGCACTTTTCAAGATAAAAAAAATTACATTGTACGTGCAGCGTGAGGCGCTAAGAAGTACTGCCGCACGTTTTGTGGGGAAAAAGTAATCCACTCATAAAGGGTTCTTTGAACAGTATTTAAAGGAATGCAGTTGGGAAGTATAATACCTACAGTTGAATGTACAGAAACGTGTCGATCGTGTCTGCCTCACGTTCAAGAGATCCCAAGTTCGAATCTTTGTCAGGGTGAGTTACCTGAATAAGGCTTTTTCCGGGATTTTCCCTTATCCTTAAAGACGAATGTCGGGTATCTCTAAGCTCCGTGGACCCCGGACTCATTTGAGCATCATTTCATCAATTTCTTTCATCGTCCGATATGATATAACGTTAAAAAAAAAGGTGTCGATGTTTTTGGTTCCTTATAGTGTTTTCTTTAATGTTGGCAGAATTTCCCTAACATCCGTGTTTCACATCAGCTTTGGATGAATTAAACTTTGGTTAATTTGAATTTGAACAAATCATTATTCCATGAGTAAAAATCAAGAGTGAAGGGGGTGGATGAGTAAGGAAAGATTTCATCTAAGTGCTAGAAAGGCATATGTAATAGTTTAATGCCAAATGTTTGGCACTCTAGCATTAACATATGAACAGCTACGTTACGTAAGATGGTGAAAATGATAGGGAAATCTACAAGGAGTTGACAAATAAATATTACAGGAATGAAGGTCAGGAAAATAGACAGAAGGTGTAGAGAAAGATTAAGTACCACCTTTATGGTACTGATGGCAAGAAACAACTGCTTATGGAGAGGGGTTTGTAGAACTATAACCAGGATTAAAATCTGAATAGACGTGGAGCAATAAATCAAAACAACATCAAATGCTAGTGGGTCTTAACTTGGACAGTGGCAGATGATAGGAATTACTGATGAAAATGACAAAAATGTTGACCATTGCGAGGAGTGCTGGGTGCGTATCTTAGTAAGCTGTAAGAGTACGTAGGAAAGGAGGGAAAATATTTACTTCGATCCTTTACCAGCTAGAATGGAACTTAGGGTGTGCTGAACGTTGCTGACAGTCAGGGACAACGTGCAGGGGATAGCTAAACTTCGGCTTAAGACGAGAGAACTTAGATCTGAAAGTGCTGTTAGCAGGGAAAGAGAAGATATAAACAAGTTAAACGTACAGAATTGCTGTTGGTGCCTTATTTCTTTGTGATATCTTATGTAATTTTTAACTTATTTTCAGTGCATTACCCTTATTTATCCTACTGAACTATGGTTTGTTGAATATAAAAAGCACAATAATGCATCGTAATACACTTCATCGATGGTTGGTGTGTTTGTGTTTGAGATGATACCTACGAATATGTTTGTCTTGTATCAGTATATTTTCTGTTCACTCAATTTTTGTCATCTTTGATTATTGTTCTGTGCACTATAAAAGTATATACGATTTATGGACTATTGGATTATCAGGGGTCAATATATGCATATTTATATTTAAATAAATACACTTAATCATTTATTAAACGTATTAACAAAGGCCAGTTTCAGGAGCGAAGGCAAAAATTGGAGAATATAATATACGTATAACGTGCATTGATGCTAGTAATGCGTATTCCATACACTTATTTTCCTGGCCATCTGATATTTCTTATCTCTGTCACCTTTGTTGTTTCACTTCCACTTTATTTGTCGCCGCAACATAATTTTCTCATAGACACTGTTCTCTTTTCACATACTTCTACGTGGTACCTCAAGCATTGTTTTCCACATAACGCGCACACGCATTTTTCGTTTGGGTCGTAATGTCTCTTTTCCTTACAAATCAGTTGATGGAAACCATGTGCTGCGCATCTCTTTAGAAAGTGCCTCAGTTCATAGTTTGATCCCTTACATTCTCCTTTGCTCGTAGCGTCTCAATATACAGTCCTTCACAGATTTCTGTTTCTTTCCATGGAACTTTAAATGAAATGGTAGATCCAGGTAAGAAGTTAACAGATGCAGTAAGTATTCCTTATCTATACAGGTTGTTTCAAAACGATACCGAACGATTACAGACGTTTCGTAGTTTATAGCTTAATTAATCTGAATTTCGGTGTTGCAGCTTTGAAGTTCTGTTAGGTATAACTTTATTCAGCATTAAATATTACACTATTTTGTGATTAGGCAGCGCAGGAACCACTGGTGTGCGAAACTCAAAAGTTGTTATTGGGACGCACCGGCCACGAAGACAAAATCATTACTCCTTGATCTTTATCAGTGATCCTAGCGTACCTTTCAGGTAATGGGGCAAAGTCAGTTACTTGTACAAAAGTCGACTAATAACTCGGACAGTTGCAAGGTTGCTCTTCAGTGTAAAACTACACATTCCGTCCGAACAGGGAGGATTTGGCGCGTACTTACACAGCAAATCCAAGCAATATGGAGCGCTATACGAAAGTCCAAATGACGGGTATGATTTTGATGGATGGAAGAGCTGAAGGGACTTCAACGAACGCACGATTGATTTAGTTTCATTAAAAATATGAATTTTAAAAATAGTTACATCCATGATAATATTTATTTGTTTAACTTCGGAGCATTCTGTTATAATCTTAATTGTACAATATTTTCAAGCACTTACTGTAAATATCAACAGCTTCCTTATCAGTTACAAATGCTTTATTTAGTATTATCAAACACGTGAAATAAAATGCTCGTCTCATTGCATAAAGCATTTAGTTTGGTTAATTTACCTACAATTTTTTGATGTTGTTTTCTGTTCTGTTTATCACTTAATGCTTCCATCCCCAACCTCACTAATATTAACTTACCTCTAAAAGGTATGGGCTACATATGTTCACCAGCTTATTTGCCATCATGGACTGCTATAAGGGAATTTTGGAACACGTTAAACACTCATAAGCAATAGCTTCTTTATTGCGGTTTCATAAGCCAAAGAAATTCTTAATAGTAGCAAGCTACTGCGGAGTATGCCGGTATGTTTAAAGTTATAGCATGCGGCACGGCGTGTGACCTATACCTGCGAACTCCGACAGCGTGAGGCACGCGTCGTTGTTCCTGTCAGTGCCTAATCCACACTCATTCTGGAGCATTTTTTATGCGGCTCTATTGGCAGTAAATACTATCTACATGTGTGACATAGATGTTGAGCAACTACTTCTACATGTTCATTCGGTATCGCTTTGAAACACCCTGTATAAGCACTATGACTTATATGAGCACAATTTTGTATTCCTTGTTACACTTCAATCAGATCGAATAGAATAGGGCTAAAATAAATTGGTCAATATAAGAATTTGACAGTTAAGTTTAGCATTTCGCTCATGGCCCCAACTGAGAAATAGTAACCACTCATGTTGTAAAGAATGTTATTTTTCAACCAATTGAAGTGCTAATTTACTAAAAATTTATCGAAATCTATTTACCAATTCCTCCTTACAGCTTGTGTAAAACATCGTAATGGGAAGTGGTAAGAGTGATTGGGAGAAGGGCATTAAAGGTGTTATTAGAACTCGGAGATAGTCACATATACGGAATATTGTACTTATCACACTCAGAGCAGGTGGAACACACACCACTCCCGCTTCTCTTAATATGCAAGGGGCTGTTCTTTGATATTCCACATTTTTACTTCTGATATGATTGTCTGTCACGACGTTTTACACATGTTGTAAGCTATTAACAAAGTTTCTCCATTTTACTTGCTTTATCATGTATGCCTAAAATGTGGCCTATAATGAAATGCAGCTGTTTTTGTTGGTACTTACAGATCTAGGTCCCATCCTCTGGTAGCTGGGCCACTTCTAAGTATGCATTGGCAAGGTATATACTTGATCTTCCTCAGAGTATGGCTGTTACCTAAGGGTAACACTACACTGTCATATTGGTATGTTGGCCATAGTAGCTCAGTGATTAGGGCAACCACACGGAGAGCGGGAGATCCGTGGCTCAAACCCGGCTATGGCATTGAATTTTTCAGTCTGACTACTTATCCAAACCTTTGCCTACACAAGGCTAGTGTGAAAGAAATTATTATTTCCACTACACTTCGACTTTGTATTTTCATGCTACCCTACCATTTCCTTAATAGTGGTTTTCTTATAGCCGTTTGACAATTTCACGTTACAGACAGAAAAGCCTCACATATAAATGTCGTAGGTGCACAGTTTAACAATACATGCAAACAATTCTTCACCCCTTTTCGAATAATATTGTAATTTTTCTACCTTTCCTTGTGTTCCAACCTTAGTGAAACTCTTTTATAGAGGCGATATTTGAACTACCCTTACATTTCACATTGATTATATGTTCATTGATTCGCTTTTGGTTCATCAATTGTTTTTCAGCCCCATCTCATAGATTATTGATACCAACTGAGTGGAGTCAAAGTTTGGCTACCTAAAGCTGAAAGCTTTGGAGGGAATCATTATTAAAGTATAGAGGAATGGCCTCCTTTATGAACCTCAATGTACCAATTAGGTAGAGGAAGCATTCAATATCTAGATTGCACCGCAAATACACGTTTTCTGAGACCTGAAATCCATACAAGGCATCTCGAGAAAAAACATACGTATGTATATAAATAAGATTACTCAAAAAACAAAACTGCATCGAAAAACCAAATTTATTTAAGTTTAACATCTTCTAAAGAAATGGCACGAAGATTTTCAAAAATGACTCGACCCTCTCCCAAAGTGCACTTTTCATAAGAAAATTAATACCTAATTATTTTTCATTTGCTCAAGATAAATTACCAAATGTTGAATATATTTTCATAAAAATAAAATTGCATAATATTTTAGATTTTATCCAATGTCCTGTGAGGTCCTGTTTACTCTGAATATTTTAGGTATATACCAATATTTTACAGAACTCGTCTTCTAAAATAAAAAAGTAAAACATAATTTCTGAATTAAAAAAAGAATGTAATCTGTAACATTCACGTGACATTCTCTACCCATTTTCAACAAACTATTTTCAAAACGCGTAGAGGTAAACATTTGTAGAAATTATTTTATTATTGTACTTATTTGCTTGGATGCAACTGGAAGTACCGGAATACAGTAGACGGAATAACAGTCAAATAATAAGGAATATTCATGAATGTAATTGATATAAGTAAACTACATGCTTTAACGAGATGTACATGTTTAGTAAGATTTTGTCTACCTCTTACAGTTAACTAGTTATGCAAAAGTAATTTAGTATGTAAAGTATTTCAGTGGTTATTTCAGAGGCTATTCAGCATATGATTTTATTTACCATGAAAACTACTAAAACATATGGCATTAAAGTTCATTAGAAGAATTTTTATAAAATCAAAATTTTCAAAACATTTCCCCGTAAAAGGTAAATTAGGATGCAGGGATTTCCTTTAGAATGATTATGCGGCATCCTTGGAAGACTTGAACTTGAATACCAATTTTGGTATGTAACGAACACTTAGATTTTTGCTGTTTAAAGACACACATAAGACCTTTAACTAAAAATAGGTTGTTTCTTTGGACTTCAAAACATATGTGTATTGAAATATCGGGATTAATTTTGGATGTAATTCAATAGATTCTGTATCTTTTATGTACTCTGTGGTATAAATATGTAAAGTGACAGTAAGTAGCTATCTAGATAGCTAGATAGGTAGTTAGGTAGATGCGGGTAGGTAGGTAAATAGTGTGTGAACAGCATAACTGAAAAATAAAATGTTTAAATTACTCTTTAAGTTCTGAGTTACTATTGATTTTTCCGTGATTTGTTAAAAGCGTAGGATTCTGCATTACTTTTCTTGGGAACTGGCACATCACTTTTACACAATAAACACGGGTTTTCTCTGAATTCGACAAAATAATAGTGCCCGTCATAGTTACTGTTGAAACCGTACATCTTTTGCCATATTGTATTAAGAACACTGTATTAAGAATATTTGATCATACTACAGAACACATAACTGAACCTATACTCAGAATTTTCAAGTTTAACTGAATGATTCAAAATCTGACTTCTTCTTTTGCTACGAGTGAAAATAATAATCTCATAAGAGAAAGCATACCTACTGTCTGGACATAGCTATAATTTTCGACAAGTTGAAGTAAGAGTAAAGAGTAAATTATAGTAAAAAGAGGTGGATGTCGATGAATTTATCTGTCTTATCTACGGTAGAAGGTTTTACGACATCGCAGTAAACTAGCTGCTTGAAGGGATAAAAACATATAGACCAAGTATCCTTCTGAAGGGAGGGGGAAAACAGAAAATAAAAGGGCTGATAATGTTTGGTTGGGGAAATAATATAATTTGAGCGCACAAAATCATATTTCATGGGTATTTATTAGGAAGTAGTTCAGAAGCAAGAAGTTTTATTCTGGAATTTGAAACAATGTGACAGGAAAATATATCACAGATGTCGCGTTGAACAGATCTGTTTTATATCTTAGAGCTTTCTCTACCAGTTCAGCCACAAACATAAAAGAAATAATCATGTCTTGAATGCCAACTTTTCATCCTGCTCAACGCCTTGTTTACGATGTGCGCAATACAGTTGTGTAGCTATTGCAGCAAGCTATATGGCATTACTAAATATTCTACTTTCCACCTGTGTGGCAAAGCGAAGGGTACTTCTGTAGATTATACCACAGATTCACGTCTCTTCTTCTTCTTCTTCTTCTTCTTCTTCTCTTGGTATAGGACACAGTCCCGTTCATTTATGGTCCTCTATCCCTTATGCCATTTTAAGCGTCGAGTGAGGGAGACACAACTATGGATCAGAGAGAGAGAGAGAGAGAGAGGGAGAGAGAAAGAGAGAGAAATACAGGGTTGGGTGATCAACCTGGTCCCCGGAATGAGATTGAGGGAAGTAGATAAACGGAATATGAACGGAAAGGTAATAATGGAGCAATTGGCGAAATGATAGCGAGGGAAACCGGAGATCGCAGAGAAATCCCGCCCAAGTGCCGTGTTGGTCACCACAAACCTCACTTGGTGGGCTCCTGTAATCGAACCTTGGTAGATTCGCTTCTCATATGTAGCAAACACTCTTTTCCTTCTTTCATTCTTCTGCTTAACAATAGTGCTGGTAAAGTTATTAATATAATGGTTATTATAATGCTTTTTGAGGCTTTGTCCTATTTAACTGTAACATACTGCACACGAAGATATGATTAAAGATGAAGGAAAATGCTCAGTGTGTGAATATTATAGAGACTGGCATGGTATACTATATTGTAAGCAAAGGTATAGAGGGAACAAATTCGGCAACAAAACGGGAGTAGTTTTAAGGAGGGGGAGAGGTATTACTAATCAGGAAAATGTTATCAGTAAAATAAGAAAATAATGTAAGAAATATAGGTGACTTCTTACGAAAGTGAGAGAAAAATGGTTAAGAATGATTAAGAATAATGAACAAGTAAGGTTGGAGAAATGGGAACTAGGGATATAAGAGAGCAGAAGGACATCAATACACGGAAAACCAGGGGTTGTATGTACTGAGACGAAAGTTAAGGAAGGAAGGGTATATATTGGGTGGGAATAAGAAAGAAAGTTTATGTGCTAGGAATGTTAGTGATAATGCATTAATGAATATATGTATGCATGATTATTTATTTATTCTAATGCTCTGTACACTTGGAAACATTTCCATTCTTCTTCTAGCCTTCCAATATAATTGTCCACTCGGTGTATTCCTGTAATTTTTGAGGACAGTGCATATCCCAAGGTGCTCTCAGTCCATGACCACATTCTCACTACACAACATGCAGTTGGCTGTAGGAAAAAGCTTCATTCGATGGAGATGCTCTGCCAGACAATGACGTTGCGTTATTCTCCGGAATGCGGCCACAGTTACACTTCGTGGTAGCTCTGGTATTGCTCTTCTGTTTGGCAGTAGATCCATCCACTGTTTTTTATGTACAATTTTATTTACTGTGTCTGATCTTTCCGTTTTGAACGAAGATTTTATTTTGAGTTTTGGCGAATGGAAAGATAAGGGCGATGTCTTGCAATTTATAATTTTAGAACCTTTTTTTTGCTAAGTAATCTGCTTCTTCATTCCCCTTTACCCCAATATTGGAGGGGATCTATTTTAAGGCTATGTGACTACCCAAACGCTTTAATTTTGCAAGGAGACTGAGGGGATCTATTTTAAGGCTATGTGACTACCCAAACGCTTTAATTTTGCAAGGAGACTGAGGGGATCTATTGGAAGGCTATGTGACTACCCAAACGCTTTAATTTTGCAAGGAGACTCCTAATTTCAATTACTTTTGAATTTATTACATATTTAGTGTTTGTTATTGCTTGAATTGCCGGACCTGAATCTCAAAATAAACCTGCTTGTTTAAATGAATCTGTTCTTAAACATAGTTGAGGCAATATATATTGCCTCTATTTCTTCATCAAAATTTGTTTTCATTTTCCCAGCTGATTTATAGAATGAAAAGAGCTTGCAGCACACTGCAGCACCTGCTTGGTCACTATTTTCTATCTTTGAGCCCGTCAGTATAAATTTGGAGCCATTCGCTTTCAGGGTACATAGTGTTGATTGTCTCTAAAGTGATACATTTCAAAACATTGGCTTCAATTTCTGTTATCTTCACTTGTTCTGTTAGACTTAAGTTATGTGTCACTTTCATATAATTCAGCGAGTTTGTCGGATATTGTAATTCCTCAGTTTCAATTTCCGGAATGTATCTATCCCTCAGAACATCTATACATTCAACAAAACTATTTGTGGTTTTAAGTGTTCTATTGCTCCTTATATAACCTTCCAAAACTTCTCTGACGGAAATCTAATAATCTTTTCATACTGTATAAGTGTTTGTTTTTTAATTTCATGGGGTAATGGAGAGTTAGGTAGTTGCAATTTCCAAAGCTGCAATAGGAGTCGTTTTTACTGCATCAGTGATAATTCTCATGGCTTAATTTTGCACTAATTCTAATTCTCTTGTGTCAGTAGTTGTTATATTTACACAGCCATAGAGCCCACCTCGGTAGCGTAGATGGTAGCGTGTCTGCCTCACGTTCAAGAGGTCCCGAGTTCGAATCTCGGTTAGGGTGAGTTACCTAGATAAAGTATTTTCCGGAGTTTTCCCTTATCCTTAAAGATGAATGTCGGGTAACTCTAAGCTCCATAAACCCGGACTCATTTGAGCATCATTTCACATATTTCATTCATCGTCCGATATGACTTAACGTTGGAGGATGAAAATTACAATTAAAAAAACATCCATAGCGAAGAATTGGTTTAATAAAAGTATTATGGGTCCGTTTCAAAGTTGTTAGTGAACATCCCCATTTTTTCCCGTAAGCCGTTTCAGTAAATTGAGCCTGAATCTGGATTTTCACTAGCTTTCTTGGCATGCAGTTTTCATAAGTGCATACCAAGGTATTTGGGTTCTAGGTTTAGTAAAATGCTTTTTCCGTTGTATTTCAGAATCAGTTTTGGAGGATTATGAACGAGGGAAAAGTTGCGTATATGCACGAAGAAGGATTAGAAATAAATATTCTATACTTTTTACTGTATTTGTAAGTATTGGCAACTGAGCAAAATAACTGCACAGTAACATACGCGTCGACCACTCTGATCATGTGGTTTTGCATGTTTTCCTCCAAATGGTAGTTCTATTTCTACGATTTTCCTTTCATCTGTTCTTTCATCTGTTTCACCTTGTATGCTTTACGGTTTTGAACATATGGCATGCTACAGTTCATTCAACTTTGTAAAGTCAAGGACTGAACCTTTGTTAATAAATATTTCTAATTGTCGAATGTGACTGCAGATGGAAGCAATTAAACCCCCTTTTTATAATAAAGCGTTGCCCAAACGCTTCCGTAACACGATGTATTGGAAAGATAAAAATACATAATTTGCCTTACTGCTTCATTATCGAATTTCCGTTTTCCATGCAAACAAATGAAGCTCATATTCGCTGTATGTTAAAACACAGCATCTGTTAGAGATATTTATTCAATTTTCCAGTAATTAAAAATGCATTAGTTGGCAAATGTTGAAGTTGCTGACATGTGTAGAATTTGTGGAATAGCTTAAGGCAATCCGGGGCATTATCCTCGGAATCAAACAACTCGATACTGCAAATTCATTAATAAGCATGGAAAAATCGCTTTTTCCAGTAAAATATATTTTTGGTAACATGAAATGTGGAAGTTTTATTATATTTTGGAAATAATATTAAATTGTACAAAATTAAGAAGATTCCATCGATGGCTATTTTCCATTGATAATTTATGTTACCAATGGAATTGTAAAAACATGAGGAAGTGGGAAACTATTTTGAAGTTGACAGTCCTAGTGAAATGTGTAAAATATGTAGAAAAACATTTCCGCGTCGTAATAAGTTACATTTACAGAAGTATGTTACATTCCTAGGTGGAAAGATTACAGAACTTCTAGTACAATTTCCAGTGGCTGTCAGAACATGATACCGCGATGTCTGAAAATATTGAGAGAGTACAACTTTGGTTAATTGCGTTTATACACAGATAACTACAATAGAGCCTCGTTTACCTGGGTAAACTGAGACCAGGGCCGATCCGAGTTAACGAATATCTGGATTTCCGGAGAGTGACAGAAAAATGATAAAAAAACACGTACATCACCGGAATAGTTTTAATAGACTTTGGAAATAACTATTGACACACTTTTACCTAAAACACAGATACTATAAGTAATAAATAGCCTATGTATTTGTGCTCTACTATAAACTAGACGGTAGTAATTTTAATTTGTAATTTAGTAATTTATTTCTCATCTTTCCTTTTACATCAACAAATGGAAATACAAAATCAAGATTACAATTATAAAATCCATACTGAAATATGTCATATATTCCTAAATACTGAAAATCCTATCATGTTGCCCACCATTGAATAATAATTCTGTCCCCATACACCTAACCCTAGGTTTTTGTGTATTGGAGGCCCTCTACTCCTTTTTACACTTTTTTCCATTTCACCTATCCCACTCTACATTTTTCTCTTAATTGTTCTTAGCCAACTCTCTTTAACTTTCCCTAAATAATTATCTATATTTCTCCTGTTCTTTTCCCCTTTTACTGACAAAATTTTTCTAATTACTACTTCACCCCTCAAATTGTCCCATTTACGTAGCCAGGCCTGCTCTCTCCATACCTTTTGAGTACAATATAATATACAATGGAAAACTGCATTCTCTTCTCCACACAATGGACATTTATTTAGCTCCCTCTCTTGACCTATACCTTTCAAGTTTCTCATTCCTGTTCTCGCATAAGCAAAACCTTCTCGCCCTGACTTACTACATATACCTTTATATCCTTCCCTCCCCCAGGTGGTTTTTATTTCTCTATATAATCTCAGTGAGCTTTTGTCACTTGTATTGGCGAAAATGTCTTGTCTGTCTATATCTTCTAATCTTAGCTTAACTTATTTCCAGAATCCTCTATAACCATACTCTGCATTTATCCAAGAATGACCCATCCTATCTACTTCAACACGTCATTCATTTTATATGCCCAAGAGCCACCCCAGTTACTTCTCTTTTGAATATGAAAACATACTTTAATAATATTGTCATCTTCCAAGTTAGTGATTCTGTATAAATATTTCATTGTCCTTGACAAGATTTTAATTTTAATAAATGCCTGCCTAGTTCTAATTGTGCTGCCCCATTAGGTGATGCTATTGGTAATGCCAATATGTATTTACAAAAGGATCTCTGCACTCTATCAGTCTCTCTCCAAGCCTCATCTACTCCCCAAATCTCAGATCCATGTAACATTCTATTTTCTACTACTGCTGTATAAACCCTCTCCAACCATTTGACATTTATATCTGACAGTTTACTGTAGCATGATCTTATCACTCTCATGGCCATTTTACCTTCTGCCACAGACATCATTTTTATTCTTTCCAGCTACCATCTGAACTCAACCTTGTCCTCAAATAATCAAATCTCCTTACTACCTCTATTTCTCTTCTGCTGACCTCCCATTGCTCATCCTTACGCAACCTATATCGTGTTTTGAAGACCATAATATTTGTTTTGTTTTCATTCACTTTCAAACCCCATTTATTGCAATAAGAATTGGCTGCCTCGATTGCTCTTCTCAGCCCTCCACTTGATATGGACCCAACTACTAGGTCATCTGCAAACACTAGCCCCGGGATTTCTTTATTATTAATAACTGGTGAATGTACCCTACAACTTGATATCTGCTCTAAAATTCCATTGATATAAAGGTTAAATAATACAACTAGACGGTAGTAACAAAGGCGAGCTTCTGTTGTCTCCGTTTAGTGTATCGCTTACTAGCAGTGTGATCTCGCATACACTTTAACATTAGAACTTCATTTAGAAATGTTTTGGTCTTCACACTCGAATTAAATCATCAATTTCTCTATGTTTGCTACTGCTTGTACGTGGGTCATAACCACAGCTGGTTCATCAACACTGAATTTGAATGCTCTTCATTTCATATTCAATAATGCCTTCCTGTGTATTCGATTTTTAACATCTCTCATTGTCGATCTGCAACCAACTGTTTGTCTTCATCAACATTAGAGCAGCCATCGGTATTTTTAAAAATGTCTATAAAATCTTCTTCCACACTTATGTTTTTTCCTTCTTCAGTCTTGTTTTCTGGCAAGTCACACATACCAGGCCACAACCTTTTCCCATGACTTTATCAAAGTTTCTCTTCAACCTGATCCCAAGTAGGTGGAGTGAGTGCAATGAATTCGCCCACTAGCAAGAGAATTCCAGTAATGCTCTTAAGGTGAAAAGCAATTTATCGTCTCTAAAACAACTCTTCATTTATTGCGCTAAACAACACATTTTCTTTTCAAAACTGGTCCGAGTTATCCAGACGTCCGGCTTAATAAGGTTTTATTGTGCTAATAAAAACATAAAGTAATGTGCCTTTACACCTTTTTGTAAACTGAGTATCCAGCTTCGGGAAAAGATATCGTTCTATTACGCTATTAAAATGTGTAATGTAAGTTTATTTCAATTAACAAGAAGTAAATAGTATTAAACTGTTTAAGAGTAATGTCGTAAGGATACCAGAGAGGTTAAATCTTACATCCAGCATCATTTTACTGGTAAGTAGATTCATAAATGCTCTAGTCAAGTGGCCGATTTCTGAAGAGGATGGCTACAACGCTTTCGAAAAGTAGGTAATTCGAATGTTACTTGTTTTGTATACCTGGCTTACAACACTTTAGGGCCCCTTTCATTTTCAGTGAAAAATTTTCGGTCATTTTCGTTTATATAAACACAGGAGTACATGTTTAACATTGGAACATAAGAAGTAGGGTTCACTGTGAGATTGCAAGCTTAGATGAAGTATTCGTAGATTTTATTTAATACTTTTTTTGCTTCTTAGCTTCGATCTTGATTCATAATCAGTGGAAAACTGTCGGGTATGCTTTAACATGTTTGCAGGTCTCGATAACACTGGTTAGAAAATAACTTTGACATATTTTACTGAATTACATAAGATTATCCTTGTTGGTGAAGTGGTAGCCATGGAATAAGTATAATCTGTTCAGGACTGAAGTGGCATCATTTTATTTTATTTTTGCTTTAGTAAGCTTTCTATTACTTTCATATTTTGTACTTCTTTTGTACATTACGAGGTGCATTCAAGTTACAACACCTATTTTTTCAGGGCTGGGACCAGATAGGAACTTCTAGTTTCTTTTAAAATACACATGGACTCTTTGTGAATGCGTGGCAGAGATGGCAGCACTGTACAGTACATAGAACTCTAGTGGCAGCGACGAGAGTTAGGACTGTTTTTGATACTTAAAATGGCGAAGTTTTCATTGCAAGAACAAGCGTGTCATCATTCGTTTTATCCATTTTCATAGTGTAGGATCTGTGCACAGAATCCTGCATGAAGATCTGAAAATGCGATAAGTGTCTTCCATGTAGGTGCCACGAATGCTGACGGATGATACCAAGGCTGCGCGCGTGGCAAATTGTCAGGCGATGTTGACGCGTGATGACGGCATGAATAGAAATTTCTTTGAATCGATTGTGACAATGGATGAGACGTGGAGGCGCTTTTTCAAACCTGAAACGAAGCGCCAGTCATCTCAGTGGAAGCACACAGATTCATTCAGCGCCAATGCTGACAAAATGATGTTGGCCATCTGCTGGGACAGCAGCGGTGTAATCGTTACTCATTGCATTCCATACGGTGACAGCTGCATGCTACCAAAATGTATTGAAGAATAAAATCCTCCCAGCATTGCGTGAAAAACGGGCGGAAAAAGTTGCATGTGTGCTCTTTCATCAAGACAACGCACCAGCGCATCGGGCGAACGCAACACAGGAGTTTCTTCGTGACAACAACCTTGAAGTGATTGCTCATGCTCCCTACCCACCTGACCTGGCTCCTAGCGACTTTTGACTATTTTCCACGATGAAAGGCACTCTCCGTGGTCGCATATTCACGAGTCGTTTTGCTGTTGTCTCAGCGATTTTCCAGTGGTCATAATACTAAAAAAGCGTTCTCAGAGCGTTGTGAGAAAAAAATAGGAAGTGTTATAACTTGAACGCCTCTCGTATATTTTTAAAATTAATCCCAAACATCTTGTCAATAGTTTCCACACACACACACACACACACACACACACACACACACACACACACACACACACACACACACACACACACACACACACACATACACATCAACATTTCATAAAAATCATTCATCTTAGTACACATACAGATTTACGCCTAGTACATGAAGCTATTAAGTATGTTACGTACAGTATTTCAATCTTCTGTGCTTTCACCAACACATTTATCACAACACTTATATGCCAATCTCTGTTTCATATAACCTTGCCCCGCTGACATGTATCACTCCGCGTGCAACTACCTTCCACCACATCCTAATTGGCTAATGCTTTCATGCCATAGGCCATAGGCGGTGCCTTCCCGTCACATTTAAAACTGCAGTAAACGTCATAATAATTGTTAAATCATACAAATAAGAATATGAAGGCATGCAAAAATAATGAAGTTTATAATGAAACCGAGCAAGTTGAAACTGAATGAATGAGCAATGAAACTGAAACAAGTTTATAATGAAAGGCCTTCGGCCTTTTCCACTGGGATTTTTTTAAACCAGCACACATACCTTGAAAAAATGCTTGTCTTTCAGTCTTAAAAGTCGTGTCACGCCATACTTGTCGTGTGTCCTTCATCCACCCATGTCTCGTCAAGGTAGTATATTTTGCGACTTGTATTCCGGTACAATCTGATTGTCCCTCAATAACGTCTTCGCCACACAGCAATATCGCCCCTGGAGTGGTAAGTTGTCCTGTTGTCTCAATTTCATGTCGCTATGTTCCTACGCATCTAACACACCTGTAAGTTCAGAGCACAGCTGTTCGAACTTCTCTCACTGACAGAGACGGATTCTTTTCTGTGAGTGCATTAAACACATACACCACAATTCTTTTTTCGTCACATTGTAAAGGTTTTCCCTTGCGATGCTTTAGCGAAAAATTGGCGGTAGACTCTGCCATTATACATATAATAAGTACACGCGCAATAAACGATCAATAAAATAATTTAGCTCTCGCACTCGCAAAAACACACCTTCGAATGGCGATATATGACTAATCCAGTTCAAAACAAGGTCAGTGAAAAAAGTCATATAAACAAATATGTCATCACTACCACTAAATCACGTGCTATCGTGCCATGTGCTTGAGAGCAAAGTAACCTCCTCCTTACTTTGTTTAAGAATTAAAATGCATTTCAATAAATCAACTCTGTTGCGTAATATATTTAATTAAAACAGTTAGGAAAATATAAATGTGACAATTCTCTTCCAACATATAAATATATATCACCATGTTAAATAAAGAACTAATTTTTACCGCACAGCAGTCTATACTATAATAGCAGCCAGTGAGAGGTGATAAGGTCACGTGACCGTTAAGAGATACGGGGCAAGCTTATGAGAAACAAGGATTAGGTGCAAAACTGTGTCTTTGCTACTCCACTAATGCATGCATCACTGCGCTAAACCTAATAAGCGTCTAACATTATGCACATATCTGATAAGCCGATAAGTTGCATACAAACCTTTATCACGAAATGCACATCTTTTCTCACAGTACATGCACCATTCCAAGTACTGAAAGAAAAGAACACTTTTGCAAATGTAGTCCCCCTTTTTCACCATTGACGTGCTATCCGCTCAGGTATTACGTTTACAAAGAAATTTCATTTACGTTAATGACTTAGGTACATTTTCAGTTTCTTTGGATGTATTGTATGTTCCAAAACTAAACAAAAACATTTACAGAGTCTTTATAAATAAATGTCTTTTAATACTCCGTATTTCCTTTATAAGCTGCCTTAAAGTGTTTCAGTGTACACAATGTACTATTCAGAAAAATTATACACAAAGTATATGATTTCTAATGAGGCAACATTTTTTACTGAAAGAGCAGTACACCGACTTATTCAAGGTGCGATTTAAGCAGGTTTCATTGGATAGATAGACTTAAAAATGCAATGCTATGGTTGGGATTTGAACCACGAATCTCCCCGGTCTCCAAACAGTCGCTCTTAACTATTGAGCTACCATGGCCAATATACCGTCATGACAATAAATTCTCTTAACCGGACGGAGAGTGGGAGATCCTTGGTTCAATTCCCAGTCACGGCAGTGAATTTTTTAGTCTGACTATTTATTCAAGTCTTAGCCTACACACGGCTAGTGCGGAAACACAAATTTCCAGGTCTCACTGCATTGCACTAGTTGAAAGACTGGTTAGGACACCTTACTTTAGTACACTAGTACAGTGGCATGCTTCTGTACCCTCAAGTTTCATGCTATATCTCTCCCACTGAGCTACGTAAGCAAACTGGCAAACCTAGCCGGATGTGGGACATCCCTGGAGAATGTGCATTTCTTAAAGTCCCATTCCCGCACTCGAAGAGTTCGGAAAAGCTAGAGAAACGCTGTGCATGCGTACGTCAGGAAAGACGAAGAGGGAGAGAAGAAAAATAATAAGAGAAACGTTCATTAGAAAAGCACATTCCCAATGAGTAATTGCAGTAAGCCCTTACCCTTCACCTCCCGCTTCCCTCTGCTACTTTGGGAAGCTGTTTTCTCGTTCAAACGCCATCATTACGTCCACACGGAAACTCACGCAATGGAAGTAGAATAAAGCGTGCGTTGTAGGACGAGAACGTGCTAAGTGCTTCAAGTGGAAGTGAGCCTGATAAATGTTTAAAACGGTCATTATTTCATGATGAAGTATTTATGTATCTGTAAAATTTCTAAAATACGCAATTTCCGTTTGATTTATTTGGAATTTTAATGTAGCAATTAGAATTTTATATATAATATATACACTCAATTTCACGCATAGTTTTATGTTAATTCACAATATATTATTTTATTATTTCTGCTGTTTGAAATTTGCTATATACATGCAAATATTTTGAAAAAGAACAATAATATTATATTCATAAATTATAGAGATGAGGTTTCAATCATAATTACTAGTTTAGGGGAATATAAATGCTAAAAGCGAGATTCGATTTTTGCTTAGAAATTTGGGTATCACGTTTGATGTCACAAATTAGTTGTTAGTAAAATAATATAACTTGTTATCCTGTTATTTATAATGTAGGTACTACACATTATTTCTGCGCCGTGGCGTAGCGGGCTAAGATAGCATGCCTTGGTCCCTGGCCACGGAAAGCGGCCTGGGTTCGATCCCCCATGGGGGTGCGGATTTTAAGTCCCGGGTATAGAACCAGTGCCCACTCAGCATCGTGAGGAAAGTGAGGAGCTTACGTTAGGTAGCGGCCCTTGTCACGAAAACCAACGTTCCGGCTGGGAGATGCCGAGATGTAGACCACATCTTTTCCCGTATCGGTTGGATGATCACCCACCTCTGCCGTGGGTAAGTGGGCGTGAGGCCGGCTGTCGGGTTGGTAGCCTTGGCCCTCTTAGGGCTGTCGCGCCAGTGTTTATTACTATTATTTTTTATTATTATTTGTACTGAAAAGTAGTGGATGGCTAGAAGAGATACTCTGCAGTAGGTTAGGTGGCCTACATCCCGGCTTCTTCAGAGGCATCTCTTCTGATATATTGGAAACGCTGCGAAGAAATTCAAAATAAGATCCGTCTTGCACATTCGCAAAAGCTTTGCAGGTATAAATTAATTGTTCTTCCACACTAGGCGTGTATAGGACTAGGTTAGGCTGAAAAACTCAATGCCACAGCGGGAATTTAAATCAAGGATCTCCTGCTCTCCGTCGGTTAAATGACGCTAAATTCTACAACAAACTCATTATCCCGGTAACGCACTAGGTAAACCCTTCGAAAACCTTATCCTCCACACGGCTAGCACGGAAGAAGAATTCTTTTCCATCAATGTACCTAATAGTGGTCTAAAGTATGAAGCTTGCTTAGGGCTTAAGTACTTACAACATAGTAAGGAATATATCTCATTATATATGAGATCTCCTAGTGGTTTACCGGAAAAATACGAGTCAGTTGCAGAATTTAATGTTGTTTTGTCATATTGCCATAGTAGGTCAACCATTAAGAATAACTGGACGGAGATTGGGAGACCCGTGGTTCAAATCCCGGCCATGACATTAAATTTTTCTGTTTGACTACTCCTCTAAAGCTTTGCAGATTTACAATTTGTGGCAGTAGCTGCTTTTATAATATTTAAAACCACAAGAATTTTCTGGTTTTCGGATAGTCCATTTGTCCAACTAGAAACGTTTGTATATAAAATGCATATACTTATCAGCCATTAGTTTGTCACTCTTCAAATACAAACATCGAGTTACTCATTTTTTATGGTAGTCGATCCACGTGTAAGGAGCGAATTATACTAATTACCGATAGCGTGTCACATAGTTAACAAGCTTCAGCGGTGTCTACCAGAAAGCTGCGTGTTGCAGCTGTGCAGAATATTCACAGTCCCTGCACAAGTAGGTCACCAACCCACTGCTCAGCATCTATTCGAGTCATACTTAGTCTTCCGTCATTCGCCCAGTTGTAGGCTGTGTAGGCTTATACATTTGCTACAAAGTCTTCTTTTGGATACTTGGCCAGCCAACGGAACATTTCTTCGCGTAGAGAAGCACGCTGTTTGCCGAGGGAGTCGAAAATTCACATCAATTCATATTCAAATACATAGATTTCACATGCGACTTATAATAACAATTAGCGTATAATTTCGCAATAGAAAGTGTAGGAAATTACGTACTTGTACCGGCACACATCGCCCAGATCTATTAAGAAAATTTGTATTGACACTTCTCAATTCTTTATGGCCATATATCTTCATCCTTTAAAAGAAATCAAAGGTGGAATTGCAGAACCATCATTAAAATTATCCAACACCCAGTTACAGAAATTAACTTCACTCACATGATCGCACGATCGTAATACTTGAAGTACGTTATCTAAAATGATGTTTTAAGTTTAAAAGTTTAGTGACACTCCAAGCCCAGGTTTGCAAAATGTCCGATTACTTTGCAAGCTCTCTCAGAGATTTCTTTGAATATAATTCTAACTTTTAAACGACGCCATTAGGTTTCTCTCTGCAAGAACACAACGATTTACTTTCGATTACTTATTACTTATTCTCTAAATATACATATTTACACGATTCTAAACCTATCTCTGTAAGTTAATGGAGAACAGAAGTCTTGTCTATAAAGTGGCATTTCCATACTCTAGAAAAACGTTTGTCGCATAGGAACCATGTAGGAAGATTAGGCCGTTTTAGTTGGTATTATAATAATACTAAGGCACTTAATCCTACAACAAAGTTTCAACCTTTTGACCACAAAGTGAGATTTGTGGTGGACAACACGACACGGGAGCAGATTTTCTCCTGATCCTCTGGTTTCCCCGGTCAGTATTCCAGTAATTGTTCCAGCATCTTCCCTATCATTTCATTTCGCCCTTATTCTGTCATCGACTTCCCTTACTCTCATACCAGACATCGAGCTGATCACCCATCCTGAATTCTCTCTGTCACTGATCCAGAATTCCTCAACCCGCACAAGGGTTAGGGGAAACAAGAATGCCCTGACACCACGTAGTATTGGAAAAGATTTTACAGAAAATGGAAGAAATGAAGACGGCTAACGACATCACCACGAAGATGGAACAAATGAAGGCCGAATTAACAACGAAGATGGAAGCTGCAAATAGCAACATGGACACGACGATAACCGCGAAGATGACAGAATTAACCACGGAAATGAGAGCAGCGAACGACAACCTGGCCACGGAAATGAAGGCCGAATTATCGGAAATGAAGGTTGCGAACGACGCCCTCGCCGTAAAGTTTGAAGAGCAGTTGACCGGCGTGAGGGATGACGTCACGGAGCTGGGCAAACGGATGGGTCAAGTGGACGAGCGCGTCGAAGACCTGGCGTCACGCGTTAACGACCTGGAGGGAAAGACTGACAGCAACACAAAGTCCCTGAACGCCATGGTGGAGAACGTCGTCGGCAGGAGGTTCAAGGATTTAAAGGTCGACGCGCCGGGACGCGACCCAACATCTCGTGCCTAAATACGACGGCGCAACAACTTTCAAAGTCTTCCGCTGTCAATTCGACACGGTGGCCAAACACAAGTGGTCACCAGAGGAAGAGGCCGCACAGCTAATAGCCAGCCTCCAGGGACGGGCCGCAGAAGACCACCGCTTAGCCGCAGCGTACCGAAGCCAGCTGAAATCAAGGTTGGAGCAGCCAGGGGAGACACTGCAGGTGTTCGTCCTGGCAATTGAGCAGCTGGCCAGGAAAATCCTATTCGACCTCCCACCAGAGTTCGTAATAAGAGAGCAGTTAAAGAAGTAGAAGTATCAACTTTTGTATAGTAGAGATTGGTTAGCCAGCGCACATAACCAGTAAGAAGCAGTGCAGTGTAGGGCAAGCAATTCCCCGTATTACAACCACATGTCAAAGGAAGGGTCTGAATAAAATTAAAAGACAGGTCTTTCGATTGCTTTTTTTGTAACGTTTGTTTTACGCTAAAAATGCTATTAATATATGATCTCGCTTTCCGAATGCTATATTGTATTTATTATAACATTGTATCTGTAACAGTTAAATTGTTTTAATTTCTTATTTAATAAGTATACCTAGGTATAGGAAATTACAGTAATAAAGCTTGGGCAAAAAGAAGTACAGTTGGATTGTTACTGGATTTTTGGTAGGGACGTCGTAGATAACTAACCACTCCAAGCATTTGTAGACAATAGCTACCAGACTGTGATTACCTGTCATCCGTGGTCCACGGCCGCCATGGTTTACTTATTTATGTATAGTTTGAAGGTACACAAGACATGAAGCCGGTCACTTAAGACTTTCTGTGACTGATATAAGATTTTTGACCTCTGTTGTAAATAGTATAGATATATTAATGAAATAGAGAATGCAAAAATGTATTGCATATTCTCCAAGTCAATTTATTTAAAAATCTCGAAAGCACTCAATCAAACATGTTATATTTGTAATCAGCTGCAAGTAATGACTATATACATGTAGTTCAGAATGCCATGTTTGACGTAGCTGAAGGAAAGCTTCGCTTGGCCGGTTTTTCCACCGTTTCTCAAGTTGTCGTTGTTTCCCGAAACAACTACATGCAAGGTGGGTGGAGAAGAGTGGTATTCAGAATGTGTGTAGAGATGTTTAACCTGTTGAGAAAAGAGAGGAACAGGTGGAAGCTTCAAAATCGCTGCCTGCCTGCAAAAAACCAGCACTAACATACGAGTGAGGTTTGTATTAACGCTTCAACTTCTTTGTACTGCTTGTATTTCATAGGGGGACACCTCGCCCACTAAAACCTAGATAGATTTATTGTAGCTAACATTCCCCAGGAGGAAGAAATGAAACAGGCATTTCATTTCTACGGAGGCTACATGCCATAGGCATTAGTGATGAGCGGAAGTCAGCAGTTCCTGGCTCGAAGACCGGTGCCACTACTGGAGCTGTCCGTATAGGAAGATCATTGATCTGTCGACCAAGCAGCCCTCTAGTGTTCTTTGAACTAGCATCCGCCTCAGCTGTCCAGCATCATGAAAACCTAGAACCACATCTGAAAAATGAGAAGGAAATGAAATTAAAATGATGGAAAACAATCGTGAAACATGAGAAACAAACATTTGCCTATCAACCAGGGAACACTATGGAAAAGATCAGAGGGTCGACAGGAATCGAATGACAGTCTCAGACGTTCCCATGAAGCCTTTCGCTCGGTGGTATTAAATACATCCACAGGCCGTTAATAAAATATTATGTACATTCACATGACTTCTCCACCACATCTTCTACAGACTGTCCTTACAAAAACTTACTCTTATACCTTATTTATATCAATAGACAAACATTTGCAGAATTGTGTTACGTTGTAGGCACAAGAGGAATATACATAACAAACTATTATCTATTTTAGAAAAACGTAGGGCGGCTATGCTGTGGCTTGGAAGACCCAATTTCCTTTCACAATCACGAGAAACAAAAACCAAATAGAAATTTATCATTTTTAAAATAAAAATATTTGGCAATAAGGCGTTATATAGATTAAGTAAAATAAAGTAAGCGTGGGTAATTCGGATTGGCGGACGACTGGGATTGGTTTTTCAAAATCTGCTCCCTAGTGGATACTAGTGTATTGTTGTGTTTGAACTACCTTTGTGGGCGAAGAAGTTATCTACCCGAGACAGTTAAGTATGTAATACGATTGTGTTTTTTCAGTCTAAGTGAGAAATCGAGCTTATTTTCCGAAAAGGAGGTATGTAATTGCTCCATTTCTGGCATTTTGTTATTTAAGTTCCTTTAACATAGATTTACGACGAACATGCATTGAAATTGCTCCAGAAACTAGTTCAATAAGAAAGTACAGACTTTCTTACACCCATAATACTCCTTGTTGTTACGATGGTTACTTAATCAGTGCTGCAAACGCGCAAAAATAAATACCACTATAACAGTGGGTGAAGCTCACAAGCAGCAATTGCAGCTTTGAAAGATACCAAAACAGCAGTCCTATTGCAGCTGAAATAAGAAGTCAATTATTATGTGGCTCTCATATGTGCATTTCATGGGTCAGAGGGCACGTGGGAATTTCCGGAAATGAAAGTGCAGATGAGCTTGCAAAGAGAGCTGCGACTTCAAATCTTCCACAGACTTACACTCTATGCCCTATTTCTAATGCAAGGCAAACATTAAAGGAGATTATCATCAGCGACTGGAATGAATATTGATTAAAAAGTGATTGTGGTGCATTGACGAAGGATTTATATTTCTCAACAGTTTCTGACAGACATAAATGTAAATTCGTTAATCGTAACCATGTTCTCACTGAATTCTTAACTGGACATGACAGATTTTCAGCTTACTTATTTCGATTCAAAATCAAATCCACAGGTGATTGTATTTGTGGAAATCGTCTTCAAGATGTCCCTCACATTTCATTTGATTGCCCGTTTTTCTGTTTTGAAAGATACGAACTTGAATTATTGCTTCAATCCTTAGGTTACACTTTCTCAAAACCACTTACACATATTCTGATGAATTACAAAACTTATCAGTATTTCACGGCTTTCTTAAACAAAATATTTCTTAAGCTAAATGATTAATCTTGATGTTTACTGTTTGTCAGCTTGATATCAAATTTGTTATGTTTTTGTAAATTGTATTATATTCATAAATTTGTAAACTATATTCCTAATATACCTTTGGGTAAAATAGGAATAAAAAAATTGGATAGTAAATAAATAAATAAATAAGTGGGTGAAGTGTATTGAGGAAGGTGGGGGATTAAAATGTTTTGTTAGTTTTTATCGATATTCTCCAACGTTAAGGCAACGCTACACTGAAAATTCCAAATTCTATAATAATAAACCTATCATTATGAAAATTTAGCCACATAATTAGAGTATAATTTTAAACGTGCATGCAAATTTTTATGTTCGTACACTAAATAGTTTATTAATTATTTTTTTTTTGAAAATACTGTAAAAACTTAAAAATGTTCTACACGTCAAAAATTTTGATCTTTTAAGTTGAATCTTTGTTTTTGCCTAGTACAGAGCAATTTTAAAAGACCCACATTCTTATGTTTGAAATACTTTTGTAGAATTTGTTCTAAAATATTTTCCACGAGTTAACTCTCAAAATTTTGAAAATATTAACTTATTTTATTACTTAACACCATATAATTTTCAAAACATGAGCATTAACAGAAAAAGGAGGAATGCGAAGTTTCTTATTTACATATTATAGACCTATCTGCTGGAAGTTTCACCAAGTTAAATGGAAAACTTTGACACGTGAGGCATTTTGTATACTGAAAAGTGTTAGAAAAAAAGTTTCCCAGAAAATTAATTTTAAAGTCATGATTGTTACTTTTAACGATTGTTAAAGGTCTTTTTAAATTGTTACATGATGGCCTAAAATGGTGCAAATGATAAAAATAGCATGACATCTATTACTATAAGCCCTAAGCTACCAAAAATGCCAAACAAGAAAATTCCATGATTTTCAACATTTTCAGCAAATTTTCAGTGTAGCCTTGCCTTAAGTCATATCTGACGATGAATTAAATGGGTGAAATGATTTTAAAATGAGCCCAGAAAAATGGAGAATAGTTCCACGAAATTTGTGGGCGCTGTGGGAAAGAAACAATTCATACGTGGAAAGTGTGTGTGAGATACATAAAGCCAGAGCCGTAGTGGAGGTGGAAGACGAATGTACGCCGTCCCCCTCCACTATTTTTCGGAAGGGAACGCAGTCCCCTTACTAATAATATTATTTATACTTTTTTAAATTCACTACCTTTCTTAATTCGACATTCAGAATACCGCCAAAATACAAAATATATACTTACATTAAAAATTATTCAAATAATGCTTAGGACTATTAACGGACCTCCAGTACATATGTGGAACACAGAGGATTACATAAAAGAATGGATAAAGAGTCGTACGCATGCTGAGGGCAACCAAAGCAGGAAGGTGAATCTACATGTGCAGAATTTTGATTGGTTCTCCAGCATCTGGAAAATATTTTGGGTGTGCGTCCCCCCACTATATTTGTTAGGAATACGGCACTGCATAAAACTATGGATATACAAGTGTAGATGTGTGTTATTTTGTTCTCATTATGTACTGAAATTGAAAGTTCCAAGCTTTTTATTTCAGTTCCATTTCGTTCGCTACGCTAATGCTATTCATCCTCCAATTGCGGGCGATTAGGGTTAGTTTCCGTTTGGAATGAAAGTGAAAACGGATCTATACAGAAAATTCGTTATCTAAAAGTTTAGCATTTAACATGATATAGAATGTCCAATATAAATTAAAAGCTGTAATATTTACATGACAAATAGAGCTTCTGCAAAATATTTTCAAAATATTGATCTAATTCAGTCGCGTCTACCTCATGTGAAAAATATGATTTTAAAATATTCAATCCAGTGTAAATCTCTTTCTGTTGAATTTCATGTTTTAGCAGTTGAAAACCTTTATTGACTCTTCCGATATATGTTCACAGTAACTTAAATGAAATATGTGTGTAGTGTTTAACGTCCGCTTTTACTACATACGGCAGCGCAGGCGGTGACACTAATGATACATGAGATGGAACACCGGTGGAATGACATGTCGGGGGAAACCGGAGATCCCGGAGAAAACCCGCCCCAGTGCCATGTTGTCCACCACTAATCTCACATTACGGTCGACTGAGATCATACCAGGACCGCCTTGGTGAGAGCCACGGCGCGGCAGTACAGTAACCTAAATGAGTGTGGTTTGAGTTATGATACGTACGATATATGGTTATTAAACTAGAAGTGACTTTGAAATAATTTAACGCTTTTTAAATTAAGTAAGACAAATACAATTTAATAGTTATATGTAGGTGTCTTTGTTACCAGATAGAATTAAGTGTGTGCATAGCAGATGATTTATGAACTCTTTTTAACAAAGGCTGGTTAAAGTTTCTTCTGATGCTATCTATGAGATTTTAAATTTAATTGTGCTAGGGTGTAATTTCTTACGTTTTACTTTCTCTTTTCATATAGTTAACACCTTTATACTGTCAGTGCCTGTAGTGTGACTTAAGCCATCGCAAAACCATTACATTAAAGTAACTACAAGGCATTCAGTTATTTATATAATGCACAGTTTTAGCATAAATAGGAAAACATAAATGGAGATAAATAACAAAATATTTTAACTCCATTTGGTGTGAGTAACGAATGATGAAACCTCAGCAAATAAAACAAGGAACAATACCTTTTATAAAACTATGACTGTTCCTGTGTTACTTTATTTGTGCAAGTAATAATTAATAAATTGAAAAGTAGAATACAGGCTTTAGTAACAAACTTTTTCAGCATTTCTTAAAGGTAAATTAAAAATAAAGTAGGAATTATATTTCTTTAAAAAATAAAATTACATGATTAATTTATAAAAGCTATAATATAATATTAATAATAACATTAAAACTATAAACAGGAACAAGCTACATTTTATCTATGAATATGTTTATAACAATTTTATTACACTTATAGAATGAAAATAATTAATAATAATTAATTCCCCTCTTTCAAGTGATCTCCATATTTTCTATAGATAAGATTCTGATTTTTCTATGTCTTATGTTTTTGTGAAGATTTAAGGAGTAACTGTGAAGACACAACAGGATATTTGTCTGGTTCGAAAAGTGGAGGAGGAGTAGAACAAGAATAATAATTCGAATAAACAGTTTAGAATGTACCCTTAATGCTTAAAACCACAAATCAACACTTTATTTGACATGCATTGGCGTTTTAACGAGCCACATATCTGTTGTGTGGAAATCTGTCTCTTACCAGTTACATTAAAGTCATTTTCAGAATGAGGAGCACTTCAAAAATTATGCTAAGAAAATTCAACATATATATTTTCTGTGTTTCTAATTTCAATAACCTAAACCCACAGTATTTTAATCATATGTTTAAAAGGCGTTTTAGAAAAAAATATACATTCAAAGGCAGCTTGGTGTGGGGCAGTTTTCTGACTATCTTGGTGTTGTAACCCTCAAGTGTCGAACTAAGATACCGAGTTTGGTATTCAACCAAACATTCTTTTTAAGATATTGTGTTCACAGATACAGGCACTTGTATAGACCTCTTTTTAGAATGCTTTTTAAGAATACAAGCAGTCTTAAAGCAAGAATGTTTATGATTAAATTTTGATATCGAATTTTTGAGTGGATTAGAATAATATTTCATGTGCTTGCTTAAATAAACAGCCAAAACAGCGTAATTTTCGGAATACTGTGTCTTTTCCTTCTTCTTGTTCTTCTTCAACTTTCCTAGTTTTACAACTATCGTGGTATTAGGGGGTTTCTTCTTTATCTGTTCCTTAAGCCTTTAGGCGTCGGGTTGAGGGACAGAAACTTTGGATCAGATAGAAAACCCTGGATGAGTGTTCAGCCCGATGTCTGGTATGAGAGTGAGAGAAGTAGATGACAGAATGTGGCCAAAACGGATGAAATGAGAGATGATAATGGAACAATTGGTGTAATGATGATGGGGGAAACCGGAGATCCCGAAGAAAACCCCTCTGCGCTGTGTTATCTCCAGAAATCTCATAAGCGGTCGCCTTTGAACCCACGACGACTTGGTGAGAGTTAAACCGTAGAGTATTTACCACTAAATAAAAATAAGATGAGTGCATTTGGGTCATTTTTCACAAAATTTCAAACGTAGAGCATCTGCACAGAATACCGTAGTTTTATGGTTCCAGTCCTCGCGTGATTAAATATCCTTAAGGTGGGCATTTTTCGGAGTCACACTTTTTGTGAACATGTACTAAATTTATCCAGCAATATGAGACTAAAATGATATTCGCTCTATTATTTGTCTATGATAGAAGAAAATATCTCACAGTAACATTTCAATGTAGGTAAGCACTTCTCTACAGAGATTTCTTAACTTGAAGTGTGGTTAAAAGAAATGTGTGACAGAGTGCCGCACTGCCGCACACAAATTAGACCGGCATGTGAGCAAAGGGGTAAACTAAGTCTGTGAATAATGAGAGGTATTAGCCAAGTGTTTATAAAGAGCAAATTACAGACACTCCGTACTCTTCTCTCAGTGAATATATCAGTGTTTTGTTCATTGTGACACCTTAAGCGTCTACATCTGTTTGCTGCTAAACCTGCTAGAAAGGGGAAGTGGTGTCGCTTTACTGTAGTATCTCTTTAAAAATCTAATATACGGCGTTCTCACTACTTTCACCACCCATCAAACACTTCTTATTCCTTAGATTTCTATAAAACTTTAGTTTACTGTCCAATTTACTTAATTTAAGTAAACGTAACAAAGTTTATGTTAATTCAAATACAAAAATCTTATATGTGCACTCAGAAGGCTGTCTCCAGTCATTCTATTAGAAAATAATTAAAAAAAACTTTATTGTTATATTTATTTTATGTTGATATCAATAGATGCCAATTATTTATCCGCCACTATAAGAAAAAACACATTATTACGCGATACTTTTGTTATTGAAAATTAGGCCGTTTACTGTTAGGCACGAATCATCTTTGCAAAGAGTAGAATTATCTCTACCAGAGTCAATATAGCAAGTAAAGCAGAAGAATAAAGTTTAAAATTTGTGAGACAAGAAGGCATTATTCTTCAGGAACGCCTACTCCAATATAGTATCAACTATATTATATCACTACTCTGCAGCAAAAATGATGTTTTCCAATGATTGAGTGTTCCTAAACGGAGTTTTTGCCCTGAGCTCAACGGTGCAATCCGTTTTTTTCTATTAGTCAAGTTTATGAGAAAATATAGAATTCGTATTTCATAAAATCTCACAGTGGGGCATGGGAAGTTTCTATTGCTAAAGTATAACACCATTGTATTGTGAGTGTTTTAAGCACATAGGTAGTATTTATAACAGAATGACCCTAGATAAGCTGAACGCAAGTGTTTTACAGCACCACAGGTCAGAAAATTAATGGGTTATCTCAATTTTGAAAATAAAATGAACCAAACAGAAAAGTGGCATGGCAAAGTTAAAGATGTAAACAGCTTCTTAGGATACCAGGAGTCAAGATTACAAAACTAAAGTGAACACCATGTTGGAGAACTTGAGAAAACTTGATTGTAACATGAATTTGAAGTTGCACATCATTCATGCTCACAATGACTATTTTCCAGATTGTTGTCTTGGATTTTACAGTGAAGAACACGGTGCACGTTTCTACCAGGACTTAAAGGACATAGAAAGAAGGTACCATGGTGGATGGAGTGTTAACATGATGGCAGACTATTGTTGGTCTCTGAGAAACGTACTGTTGATACGCATGGAAGACGTGCAAAAAGAAGACTTCTTCCTATTTAGGTCACTGTTTTTTTTTTTTCTATCTAAAGTCGATAATACTTGTAAAATGTGCATACATTGTGGAAACGTAGAGTCTTAGCCGGATTTCAACTACGGATCTTCTGGTTTCCGTCCAGCCGCTATATCCATTAAGCTACTATGATCAACGTGCCGATATGACATTAAATTCTCCAACTGACTCGTATTTTCCCGGTAAACCACTTAGGAGTTCTCATAAACACATGAGACAACTACCTTAATGGCGACTTACAACATGTAAGTACTTTAAGGCTCCGGTTTTATAGTTAACCACTATTAGGTTAATTAATGGAAATTAATTGTTCTTTCACACTGGCCGTGTGTAGGCTAAATTGTGGAAACGTAGAGTCAGACTGAAAAATTCAATGCCATAGCCGGGATTTGAACCACGGATCTTCTGGTTTCCGTCCAGCCGTTAGAAAGGAAATATGTTTGGGGCGTAGTTAGAAACACAAATGACTTTAAAATACTTGAAACGGCAGCAGGGAAGTTTTCCACTATAATTATGGAGAAATATAAACAATGTAAAAGGGAACATAACCAAGTACTACAGGCCGGAGTTCGAAATCAGTCACCACAAATTAGAAGATCTGAGAGAATCAGACAACGTAATAGGACAGTAACGTGAGATTCAATAAATAAAATCTTGTAAAAATTCTTTCTACATACCTTTTCCGTTTAGTTTACCTTGCAAATGTAAAGCTACTGATAGTAGCTAGTTGGGTTAGTGTTTTTAATGTAATCATAACATGTATCTGCAAAAACTATTTAATGTCAATGTAAAATTTTAATGTAAATAAGAAAATAATTAATATTGTAAAAATAGGTCTCGGTGTAGCTTCTAGATGCCGAGACAAAAATAAAGCAGAATTTATTTATTTATTATTTATTCCGTCCAGCCACTCTACCATTAATTTCCAATGCATACATTTTATTTAAAATGACATAATCACATACTCCTTTATACACACCATGTTCTTGAGTATAATAGTGATCTTGCAGTAGTATATAAATAGGTGAGTATAACATTTTTTGTTTTCACTTTCTTGAAAACTCTGGACGTGGTCCAAGAAAATGGATGACATGTTTAGAATCAGTGCCCCAAAATTAGGGGGAAAGGACATTCATAACCAAAACATCAAAAACAAATTTTTAAATTGCTGAGCAGTGAATCTCTCGATTACATCGTAAATGGCTTAGTCCGATGTTGAATTTTTCTTTGGTTATCTGAAAAACCTGTTATTTCTCTGACAAGTATGTTAAAGTCACTTCGTAACACTTTTTGAACTGCATAATTTCTTAAAACTAGGTATTCTTTGTCATAAATTACAGATGAACTTCGTGGCAGCAAACTAAAATTAGAAAATTAAGCTTCCTCTCGATTTTCTTCAGGTATAAACCTTTCTTCGCCTGAATCACTCATTTTGAACATATAGTTTACCATTTGTTATTTTTGTATCACCATAGTTACGATTTTTCGCTATTCAAAGCCTCCAATATCATTACACTAGTAAAAATATCGATTCTAAATCTTTTGTAAAACAATTTCTAATGTCATATCGGCACGTTGGCCATAGTAGCACAATGGTAGTGCGGCTGGACGGAAACCAGAAGATCCGTGGTTCAAATCCCGGCTATGGCATTGAATTTTTCAGTCTGACTGTACGTTTCCACAATTTAGCCTACACACGGCCAGTGTGAAAGAAAAATTAATTTCAATTTCTAATGTTTTTGTAATTTATAATCCAAGTCGATTTTTTCTTAGCTAAGGTATAAAATTACGTCTGGGACTTCAATTAATTCATTAACAAAAGGGTGGGTAAGAAGGCTTTGCCCATATAATTTAGATGTCGCTTTTCACTTGTTCACATTTACATTTATTATTTTTAATGTCCAATAAAATATGGAAAAGTAATTATGATTTATTATTGGTTTTTACGGTTTTTCCAAGTATTGCAAGAAGTAACTGGCTAACCGCGAACTGAAAGTTGTTTATCAGATCTCGACCCTGCGGGCCTCGTATTTCCAATATGAATTCTCGACCTCAATAATATTTCTTACAGTTCTTAGTACGTAGCACACTATTTGAGACTCTCTGTATCCAGAAAACATATTTGTATAAAGAATGCCTGTGGATATGTATACGTGAACAGCTTATTTAACCCAAACTGCTTGTTTAAATTCAGCGGTGTGACGAGAATACCGGGTGAGTAAAAAGTATGGAACAATGCCTGTAACCCTGATGATGGAACTCTATGAAAGGATATTTTTCAGAAAAGCTGTAAGATATCAACATGCCCTCACAGTACTATGATTACAAATAAAGGGTGTGAGTTTTTTATTAAACGGCAACGTTTCTTTTTTTCTGTCCGCAAGTCTCAGAGCCTACAAACAAATACCCTCTCAAACTACAATTTAAACTCATTACAACCATACTGCATTTGTACAGACACGGCCAAATGTTTTCCGATGCGTGCAAGACTGACCTACGGGAGGGAGGCGGTTTTCTTATCAGTTAGTTGCGCCAGGACATTTCAGTTTCCGTATACCTGACCAGCGACTTCAGCGATCAGGTATTTTATAAACCTCAATGGAAAATAAATAAGGTTTTCACACATGAAACTTAGGTGGTTTTATATAACTCTCTAGTATCAACATAGGTATTTATCGATCCTTTTTTAATGACGTTATTTCTTCTCTCTCTCTCTCTCCCTCTCTCTCTCTCGCACACATCTCAACAATTTTAATCTCCTTTTCTTCTTTTTAAATTCACTTCCGATACTCAAAGTAATAGTTTTGTCTGGAAAGAAATACTACTTTCACAGGTTAGCGATAGTTCATATAATATTAAATTTCGTGGCATTAATTAGGTAAGTGTATCTTGTTCCGAAAATAAATACATTAATTATTCCGTTTGTTACAGTTCTCAGGAACAGCTTATAGGAATATATTTCTAAAATTAATATAGCCACCAAATTAAAAAACAGTTTATCACCATTATTATTATTATTATTATTATTATTATTATTATTATTATTATTATTATTATTATTATTATTATTATTATTATTATTATTATTATTATTATTATTATTATTATTATTATTATTATTGTTGTTGTTGTTGTTGTTGTTGTTGTTGTTGTTGTTGTTGTTGTTGTTATTATTGTTATTATTGTTATTATTGTTATTATTGTTATTATTGTTATTATTGTTATTATTGTTATTATTATTATTATTATTATTATTATTATTATTATTATTATTATTATTATTATTATTATTATTATTATTATTATTATTATTATTATTATTATTATTATTATTATTATTATTATTATTATTTGTAGACTGCTTAAAGGCAGGATTATACGTTATTACATTCATCGTCTCCCGCCTCCTGTGGTCGCTGGACGGGAACGTTGTCAGTGTTGATTAGGTTAACCTGACCTTTCCTCTCACCAGGCTAATCTAACCGATCATAGACATTTGCTCCCCTTGCCTCTCCAACCCTCTAATCCATCGGAATACTTTTGCACGTCTGTGTACTGAACAAAGGAAAACGCATCATTACTTCAAACTGAGTAGGTTTTGACTTAAACAATACAGTAGGCTACTTCAATACGTGGCTTTGGATTGAACATATACAGACAAAAGTTAAGCTAAAAAGGACAACAATGCTCACTTCATTGCAAAATATTCCTGAAAGTAGTAAGTCATGGCACAACTTAAAGAAAGGCAACGAATTGAAATATTAATAATGATCGGATACGGTGATAGGAGGAGGACCCAAGAAGAGGTTTGTGTCCTGTTTAATGAAATGCATCCAGAACGAAGGTACTCAGTCCACGGTAAGTAAAATTTTGAAGAAAAAAAATCAGTTAAACTGTAGGTGTTGAAAATTACAGTTCATAAAACCTCTACCTTTACGTTCTAAGACCTGAGAACAAAACAGCTTTTCTAAAAAAAATTACACTTCACACAACTATAAAAATGAAGTTATAAGCATTGTTCCATACTTTTTAGCCACTCCGTGTATTAAATAAGATCCTCCACAGCAAACGATACATGAAAAATGTGTCGCCTAAAAATGGCTCTAACAGTTTTGAATCAAATACAATATATTTAAAATTTTTACATAGCAAATGAAATGTAGTTCCTGGGAATTCCTCTACATCTTGAAGCAAGATATTTTTTATTCGTAGTTAATTTCTCTCCATCTTTATCAGCCACACGTTCGGGCGCAATATGAAGCAAGATTTCTATGTTGGAAGCACAGTTCTTTCTCTTCTCGTATGAGTTTTTGCGGCTATCAGTTTCTTCTGGTCACTAATTGTATCATCTTATTTTAAATAAGAGTCATGAGATCTCTCGTTTTCAGGTGTGTTTCAGAGTGAAATAAATACAATTTTGGAGAAATTCAATTTTGTAACAAATAATTTAATTGTATTATCTGGATTACATTTTACTTGAACTTTCTTTCCTAGTCAATTATTGCAGGTTACCTCCAGCATATAAATAAATTCTTACTTCTTTAATAAAAATATTCCATTAATTACATAAAACTCCTTACTCCTGCACGTCTACTTATCACTAACAAGATTACAGAACACATATCTCTTTATGAAGATTATTGATTTTCTTCTCCTATCCAAGACTTTTAATCTTTTCACATCAAGCAAGATTATTGATTTCTTTTCCCTAGCAACCGTTCATAATTTTTTTTTGTATTGTCATTTCATGACCCACTAATATTCAGATGAGAAAACAAAACTCATTTCAAACCAAAAACTCCCGTTACAATCTGAATGAATTTTACATAATGGGTATACCATTACCTCTTACTATACTAAAATATAAATATCCGCAAACCATACAATTTATGTCAAATAAATTATTTTGTGGCATTAATTCATTCGGAGAAATTCTTTCTTATTGTTTTGAATTTTGGATTACTTTTACTTTCCTTAAGTGGAAAGTTGCTATTCGTTTTTTCTTGTGGTCATGTCAACACTTTCTTTTACAAAAGTAATTATCGTTCTTCCGGGCGCCGGGGTAGCGTGGTGGTTTCGTTCGCGGCTCCCGTTCTAAGGGTCCCGAGTTCGATTCCCGGCTCTGGGGTTGGCGATTTTAAGTCGGCCCTATCCACGCCTTCACCTCTGTCTAGCACACGTGAAGTATCCCCTATGCCCAACGTGGTTCGGAGTCCACGGTAAAAACTGTAGGTCCTCTCACCTCACCGCCATCTTCACTATCACCCTATCATCGGAGGTAATGGACACCGCCCTCTGGGTGCCTCCACCTGAGAAATGGGTCCGGTCATCACTTGGTGGGGTGAGGTTACCCCGAAGGCCAAGGTTGCCATGTGGGGAGTGTTAGTAACTAACTAACTAACTAACTTATCGTTCTTCCTGTCACACCTACCATGAATAGCACAAATGTGTAAAGAGTTCCGTGAATGCAACACATAAGAATTTTGTTAGTACTACTCTCACCCTTAAAGGACTGTTCTTTTTCAGGTAGTAAGGTGTTAGGTGATCACTCCACTATGACAAGCAAAATCCCGGGTGTATTTGTTCACGTAAATTAGAACAACACTCCAGGCAAGTCAGTGTAATAAAAATAACATTAAATATTTGCAGACAGTTTATCAGCGTGTTTCCCACGTCCTACCCCAAGAGATAAGAGACAAACACGTGGCCGGTTGCTATGTACCGACTTCGAGTGGTGGACCTTCTGCACGTTTCCCACGGGCTTTGCCGTTTGGAACATTTAGCAGCCATATGCCAGCGGGCCTTTATTGAGGAGTATTTGCTCAGCCGCATCCAAGTCATGTACCTTCAATTTATTGTCTTCAACACAAAGTTGTGTACCTTATTTAAGATAACGTGTGGGCTAACTGTTTACAACGTTTCATTTCTGTTGGATGGTGGGATGAATCACGCCTTTTCAGAAACTGTACGAAAATATACATTGGTTCAAAGGATTCTATGCAGACAAAAGCATTCGCTATCACGGCACATGCCGGTCTACTGGCTCAGTGAGGTGTTGACTTACTTATCCCAAAGTATAGCGGATTCAAACCCAGCTCAAACCGATTTCTATTAAGTGTGCTTAAAAGCGACTATCCCATGTCAGTAGATTTACTGGCAAATTTCCGGTACACCGGCGACGCTAATATAACTCTGGTGCTATTGATAGAGTCGTTAACAAATTATTTTTATCAACAAAATAGTTTTGTTTCCAATAAAACTCTTAAGTGGACATTTGTTTCATTATTATAGATTTTTAAAATTTATTTTAACAAGTTTAAATACGATACCACTTGTTTAAGACGTTTGTGTACTGAGTCAAGTGTATATCTTGAGTTTTCTGGAAATAGCTTGTAATGTGTCTTTTATATTAATAAACAAGTTGTTAAAATGAGTAAAAGTAATATTCCTATAACTGTTCAGATTCATAGATTGATCTAAAGGGTTATAATAGTAAAATCAGCCCTTGCATGTTTTTCTAATAAAATAGTAATTTCTGAATTTTAATGGATTTCATACAATTTCTTTAATTGGTAAGCTACAGATATTAAAAAGTAGATACATAAAATCTGTATACCTATGGTTCTTTTGCATAGATACTTTTGCAAATAGTATCCATTTTGGAACTGAAAGAAAATAAAGACACCAAATTAGATTTATTTATGGATATATGTATTAAATTGTATTTATATATAAAATTTATTGAACACAATGAGTACATATGAATTAATACATTGCTATAGTGATCAAGTACGATCGTCTTTTGTGTAGACCGTCAGTAAGTCCTTGATATTGTCCACAAAACTGACCACAATGAGTGCAGGTACACCGTTCTGATGCCAGTTAGTGTCCTAGATGTCTACAGATCTCGTCATGGAATCCTTGTGCTGCAGCTTTTTGTTGTTGTTGTTGTTGTAATGTACGTTCTTTAACTTTTTAAGTCATATCGGACGATGAATGAAATGGGTGAAATGATGCTCAAATGGGTCCGGGGTCCATAGAGCTTAGAGTTACCTGACATTCGTCTTTTAGGATAAGTGAAAACCCCGGAAAAAACCTTATCCAGGTAACTCACCCTGACCGAGATTCGAACTCGGGACCTCTTGAACGTGAGGCATACACTCTACCATCTACGTTATCGAGGCGGGCTGCCGCAGTTCTCGTGTACAGGTATCGTAGCGTATTCCATTCTGCGGTGTTCCTGGCTGGTGTTAGAGAGAAATTCGGATCTATGTTTGCTACTTTTTCTTCCCTTATTCTGATATGTTCTTCATACGCCGGTGTAACTTGAAGACTATGGCCCTGTTTTATCTCTTCTATGAAATAGTCTCTGCCCACCAATATGTATTGTCGCGAACCCATTGTTGCGATAAGCGCGGCCGATGCACACAAAGGGGCACATAGTGCAACGCGGAGATAAAGAGCTTGCCGAAACAGATAAAGATAGCGCGGAGATAAAAGGCTTGCCGAAACAGATAAAGTTGGATAACTGGAAAGTTCTAGTGCCGTCTTGTTCTTTATAGAAATATGAGTAGACGTATAAAAAGGAAGCCGGGGTTAGTTGTTGGCAGAGTCGAAATGGAACTTGATAATCATATGCGACAGCTGTGTTTTGAAAGTGAACTCTCTTGTTTGTGATCGACGACTTTGCAGATTGCATTTGTGTATGTTACGTAATTTGCTACTGTAAGAGTTGACCAAAGTGTATTACTACCGAAATAAAGAACATTTTGAATTTCTGCAAATTGAACTTTTAATTTTACGAGCCTACAAAGTCACAATATGTTATCCTCGATCTAGTTGAGGGCTCTCTTGAGGAAGGTTGCTTTCACTTCCTCGAGTCTCTAATATTTAAGCCGTTATTTATGAGAACACCTAAACATCTAAACATCTGAGTTAGAAAGGAAAAAAAGGAAGATTGAAGTTGATTATCAAGTATTACAGTTAATTTACCTATGAATGGGAAGAAGAAGGTGAAGGAGAAGTAAAAGGAGAAGAAGTAGAGGAAGAAAAAGAAGAAATAAAAGGATTTGTGAATGAAGATTAAACTTGAAAGCCCGGAAAGTACGAATTCTAAACAAAGTTAAATAGTAAGAAAAGTTAAAAAAAAAAAAAAAAAAAAAAAAGACTGGAAAGAAAGAAGTATGAATAATAAAGCAACAGAGAGAAAATAAGAAGTAAAAACAGGGTAACACAATTGATGCTCAGTGTAATAATGAAAAAAATGAAAGGATAAAGACAAAGAGATTGCAGTGCAAGAGGAAGAAAAGAAAATGGAGTTACAAAAGAAAAATTTTGATTTAACAGCACATAAATACATAAAGAATTCAATAAAGCATTATAAATGAGGGGAGAAACAGAGTTACTGGTTGCACTATGACACATAAGAAACTCACGTTATGGTAATATTTATTTATTATATATTTATTTTTTCCTGTACTTGTTCCCATAGAGTGAATTTAGAATATTACAACCGTACCACTGTAATTATTTACCCTGTTTTTTTTTTTTTTTAATTTACGTCCTCCAACGTTAAGTCATATTGGACGATGAATGGAAGTGCTGAAATGATGCTCAAATGAGCCCAGGGTCCATAGAGGTTAGAGTTATCCAACATTCGTCTTTCAGGATAAGGGAAAACCCCGGAAAAACCTTATGCAGGTAACTCAACCTGACCGAGATTCGAACTCAGGACCTCTTGAACGTGAGGCAGATACGCTACCACTAAGCTACCAAGGCGGGCATTTACCCTGTTGTAGACTAATTTAATAGATGGAAAGGTAAATTTAGTTTGAAAGAAATTTAAAAACATTTCATCTGCCACGCCCGAATTGTTTATGATAATAAAAATTGGTCTGACTGTTATATTTACCTCAGATTTAATGGAATATCCAATTTAGAAAGTAAAACTAATGACAGTATTCAAAGGGTGGACTTAGTATATCAACTGACGGGCTTTTCTTCGGAAGGGAGGGGTGATCTGAGAGGATTCTAAGGGTGACCAACTAGAAGAGGTGACAACAAGGGTAGGGGATGAAAATTCTCCAGTGAAGCTTACTGATCCCAAGGTCACTCTTACATATCCAACCCAGATTGCTAGTCATACGTATGCTAAAATGCATTAGTAACTTTCAGTAGATTTACTGGAATGTAAAGTAACTCCTGTGGGACAAAATTCCGACATACCCGATGTGCTGGAGGAAGATTACTTGGGATGATTATTCCAAGAAGATATTGTAAAATTTTCAAGTAAAGAAGGTGAATAAAATCATTGACAAGGGATAATAATTGTATTAAGATTATATGAAAATAATAGAGGAGGAGCTAAGACTAGGAACAGGAAGTTGATCGAGTAGATATGGAGAAAGAAAAAGAAATGGAGTAGAAATTAAATGGCGTTCGTATGTGGAGTCGTACACAGAAAAGAATTGGGGCCGAGATTCTATCAAATTTCTGGGTGAAATGCAATATTCTTAGGTATCTACTATTATAAGCAGTTTGAAATTCAGCTCGATCTGAACCATTCAGCTGTTCAGTGACGGTATATCAGTTTTTCTACACATCTTTCACAATATGCACAGTGCACTTTTTGGTAGACCAACACAATGAAATCAGTGATTGTTATGTTTCACGTCCAGTCTAGCAATTTGGAACATTTTGGTTCACGGAGAAGTGACACTAAAAGCGCTTATATCTCTCCTATTATTTTAGCAACTGTGCATTCATTTTCTGCAAACGCCATCATCAATATATTGCAACATTTATTTATAATTTATTATAATATTGTATTACCTATTTACTCCCTTCTTTACTTCATAGAACTCGTTAAGTAAAGGATAAATGGACGTTTTGCACACTCAAAAGTAAAAAGTAAAATATTTGAAATTTCAAACCAGTAACAAAAGATATCTTTGGGTGTTAAACCCAACGGTAAAATAATTATTTGACAAATGTTATTTTAAGATCTACGTGATTTGTATAGTATTGGTTTTTTCATCTCTAACACTTTAAAGTTATACAAAAATAATTAACAATGAAGGAGACGTACAGATATTCCAAAATTTAAATATGCACTTTTATTTTGTTATGCAAATATTTTATATATGGCATTTCGATAGGAAGTTTCAGAGAAGTTTGAGAAAATGAAAGAAGCGGGAAATCGTTCATTTAAGAAGCGATTTTCTTGATTACGATTTTCTTCGTAAGCAGATTTCTTCGTGCGTTAAGCAATGGGGAATTTACTAGTAAACGCAAAGAAGGAAATATTTGCTTACTTAAAAGACGGGGCAGCTGGGGCATCTGGTATACATATATAACACAGATTAAAATTTATTTTTTGGTTTTAAAATGCCTCTAGTGACTAGTGAAGTCTTGATATGATTTTAGATGTAATGTAATACTTTCTGTAGATAAGTAGCCAGATAAAGTAAACATTCGCATTGTGTGAGGATGCTGTCCATTGTGTGGACCTTAATTCGGAAGAAGTAAACACAGAAAGAAATTATGAGAGGTTGCAGCAGTAGGAACAGAAGGAAGGATCCTGAAATTAGAGTTTAATTAAGCAAACAGTATAGCGTAGCCACTTGAAATTTCAATATTGATGTTTGATGCCTTGTTGAAGATCAAAAGAATAATGCCTCTCAATAGCAAAACGGTGTTTGCCCTTTCATTCCATTCATTTTTTTTTCAACTTTTTAGCTCCCCTTCCTGTCCAGTCTCCCCCATCAGATTCCCTCTCCCTTATATATAAACCTTTTTCTGTTCCCTTATTGCGAGCGTTCTGTCTCGGTCTCTCTGCACGCCAGTCTTTTTTTTTTTAAACAAACTTTTTATTTTATTTATGTATAGCGTTCTTCCGTCCCTCGACTGTGAAAAATAGCTTGGCGAAGCATCGGCAGGTCCTTGAAAATAAAATAAAAACATCAAAGAGAAAAATGAAATAGCTGCAATGACGAGAATAAGCGTTACTGGAATACGCAGGCTTTGGAAGATTTCATTGGCTCTCATACGAAATAACGTTGCAGACTCGGGTTTTACTTGTATTCCAGCAAAACCGTCCATATATATTATAACATGAGCACAAATATTTTGAGAACTAAAAAATTGTTATTTTTAGACAGCTGACACTCAACATGAATCCACTCATAATAGAAAATGAAGTTTATAGCAATCATTAAAATCATTTTTATCTAACCTTTTATTGTATAGTTGTACCTTAATAATAAAAAATAACCTATTGAAGTAGCACTTTAATATTATGGATGGATAAAATTTCTCTTTAACCAATGTATGAGTAAAACACTAGGTTTGCATTTCAAGAATAGTTTTAACATTTAGTAATGAAATGTAAATCTCTAACTACAACTGCAACTGCTATACATTTACTAATTAACAAATACGTTTCTACTGTGTGTTTCAAATGGGAAGGTGTTTGTCATTGAGCGCTACTAGGTAAGCAACCAATCGGAGTCCTGCGGTGTTGTCGTATTGCATTCCTGCTAAGTGGCGTGTGACGAGCGCCAACCTAATCAATCTGTATGAAATACTATTCGCGCTAACATAAAAATTCATATTTTGCCAAAACTGATCCATGGGGAAGGTAGACAGTAATGTATCTAACATTACCATGAAACCCCATATGCTTAGCTCAAATAGTTTTTCTAATACAAATAAATAAACCACTTACCTGTATTATAATAATAAATCGTGACGTAAGCACTGCATGAATATCATTATTGGTTGGCATGTATGCGTGTACATATATTTGTAATTACTCAGAACTGAAACGTAAATGTTTGGCATGACGTGATAAAAGAATTACTTTGAATAATCCAATTCGAGCGAGAGGAAACAATAAATTTCCTGCTGCCTTGACAGAACGTGTCTGGTCACATTATATCTTTGTTTATGAATGATTCGTAATCTCTATTTACTCTAGAGGGTTCAAAGTGGTTGGTGTGTATGCATGTACATATACTTTTAATTACTCAGAACTGAAATTTAAACTACTGACATGACGGATAAAAGAATTACTGTGAATAAGTCAAGGTGTTAAATTCGAGAAAGAGCAAACACTTCATTTCCTGTTAGCCTGTGGAATGCCGTATGCTTATGTTTATGAATGAATGCTGGATAATTAGTGTTTGCTTAATCTGGAGAGTTCAGATCAATATCATTCAGTTCTTCTTTACACAACAGTAGAGTAAGAGTTAAACAGTGCAATGGCTTCTTGCGGTGAATTTAGTGGCGAGTCAAAAAGGCAGGTATTGCGAAGTCAGGCTCGAAGAATTATTTTTAAGGTGTACACGTTCTTCAAAAAAATTTTTGGAAACAGAAACTAAAAATGAGTTATTGCAAAGAGTACTTCCGTTTAAAAACACGGAAAAAGTGTATAAGCTGGATCAACTTGCAATTGAAACGGGACACGAGGTAATATGCATCCCACCTTACCACTGCCAATATAGTCCAACTGAGTTGGTGTGGGCTCAAATAAAAAAGGTCGGTGGCAAACAGATATAATACTTTTAAACTGACGGACGTTAAACGACTTGTTCACGAAGAAATTGACAAGGTAACAAAACAGGACTGGGAAAACTGCGTGAGGCATGCAGAAAACCTTCAAGAAGACAATTTTAAGAAAGAAATGAAACGTGACGAGATTTGGAACCTATAATCATAAATTTGCAAGACCAGACAATGAAGACAGTGACAATGACGAATTGTCTCTTAACGAAAGTGACATTGACAGCGATATGGATGAGCCACTGGCAGTTCCATTGGATTAGAAAAACAGGTAATTCATGAACTATAATTATAGTTATAATATTTTAAAATATACATAATTTGCGAAAGTGCTTTTTCCAATTTTGATTTTGGCAACTGCATCATTGTAAAAGTTTGTAAAATATAATTTGCTTACCCTTACGACTGCGCCAAGCAGACCTGCATGTTGTTTGAGTGTGGAAGAGAGAGGGAAATATAAAAGGAGTGGGGTAACAAACTGGCAACGCTGAGTGTAATACGGTATCTGATTAGCTGGACTCCAGAACTCTTCCCATTTGAAACGCATAATATATGTTCACATTTTACTGGCAATACATTCGTCAATGTAGCTTTCTGAAACGAAAGTCAGTATAATTGTTTCTCCATAATTATAAATAGTTATAAACATTTATTATAGGAATCTGATATAATATTCTTGGCTTCCTTCAAACTTTGCTTGGTTCTTTCAATAAAGCGGTATTTTTCTTAATTAGTATGAATCAATCACTGAATATATTGCCGTAAGTTATTATTCAAACTTTACCAACAATTAAAACGACTAGCCAACACCGATTCTCTCCTATTAGGTATTAGCCTACTATGTTTGTGACTCACAGTTAACCGACCATGGTCTAAATAACCCTATATTCCAGAAAATAAAAGTGAAATAACTTTACTCTTTTATTATAGTTTAATTAAAAAGTAGTAAGCCTTTTTATTGATTTGGGCAAGTGTTGAATAAAACAGTGTTTGGCAGTACTGAATCAAGACTTATTTATACACCCGCGTAAATTAATATGCTACTTGACTTGGTCTAGCGTATCAAACATTCCACTCGTGGATAAAATACGTCTTGATCCCATAGTACCATAGTACCACTGTTACCATCGCCATTGTTTCTTGCGGTATGTTTTTTAAGTGGAACTCTTGTATCTCATTATGCAATGATGGACCGGCCGGTCCACATCTAAACACCTTCTAAACAGCCTAAAGTGAGGAATCTTGGCTTTACAAACCCTAAAGCTAGAGATCCAGGTTAGGGTACATGGCATACAAAGATCTGACTCAATGTTGCCCTCAATAAACAATTCAAATTCTTTAATTTATTATTACAATTCTTGATTATAACAAATATAACATTCATTATAACAATATGTGCTCACTTTAAAATAGTACAAGGAAACAACGAGCATCACAATCTTTATAAAGTTACACTATTACAAACAATTTTCCTGAAACAACAATAATAAAGTATGAGGGTAACGTGGGTCCCGGAAAACATTTAAATTAACGGTGATGCTAGCCAGTTACTGCACAGTAAGCATTTACAAAAGCAAACAATTACGTGAGTAATATCTCAAAACCTTTGAATACCTAAATGACTTTAGGGTAAGTCGACTATTAAATTCCGTCCCCCATTTAACGATGTAGAAATTCCAAGCTAGCTAGCAGTCACGTTTTTAAACCCAGAAACATGAAAAGGGAAAGGGCAATAAAGCTTCTGATCCCGGAAATGAAGGGAATAACCCATTTAAACGAGTCAGAGCTCACCAAAAGCAATCATGAAAACACAAATAAATTTTACCAAAAACCCAAAACTTGGAGCACTTACCTCTGACTGAATCGTGTCGACACCAAGCACCAACTCTCCTCCCGATTTGAAGCAGAACACCTAGGAAGACTTTCGGACATAGCAGCGCTCAAAAGACGCAGCGGCGGAAATCCAAAGGAATCCCATGAGTATATAGCGCCTCGAATCGGGAAGACAAGGAAATGAGTGCCAGAGAGAGAGAGAGAGAGAGAGAGAGAGAGAGAGAGAGAGAGAGAGAGAGAGAGAGAGAGAGAGAGAGAGAGAGAGAGAGAGAGAGAGAGAGAGAGCGGCACAAGTGGAAGAATAGTACAACATTGGATTAGACTGTTCACCAGTGGTCGTAAGGGCCTGTGAGTATTTTAAATATGCCAAGAAAATTTTCAGGTTATTTAGATTTATTTAGATTTGAATGTTAAGCATAAAAATACATATTTCTACAGACAGCATGAAAACAGGGCAGTGGCAAGTTTATAATTATGTATAGAAATGAAATCAAATGAAATAACATCTGAAACTTTCCTGGCGACGAATATATGGTAAATGTTATCTGGCTTGAAGATAGGTGCGTAGATGAATGGAATATGTATAGAACCAAGTACTTCCCTGCAGTAGTAAAACTAAAACACACGCACGCGCACACATACACATACACACGTTTGTGTCAAGCTTTCACTGGTCTTTTACAGCTCGAACTAATCACTTTCTTAGATTTCATTTGCAGTGCATATCATGTATTGTCATTTCTTCAGTTACACATTACATTAAAATAGTTTTTGAGCTGGCAACTTGAAGCCTAGCTTGAAGCACAGGAATTTAATATTTTTTGTTCTAATAGGAGTATAGGACAGGTGCTGATTCAGCACTGTGACAAATTTGAGGAGCTGCTATAAGTAGCGAATCCCGATCAAGAAAGCCAACTTTCCGGTTGGGGATGCAGAGAAGCTGACCACTCGTCCTCCCTGTATCGGTTGGGAGATGACCCAACTCCACCTTGGATATATGGGCATGAAGGCGGTAATCGGGTTGGCAGGCTCAGGCCCGATTCGGACTGTTACCCGAGGAGTTTCTGTTGTTTGTTCTAATAATATGTCATGAATCCAAATTTCTGTTGCCGAGTACGACGTTTGATACCTTAACTTTGGTTTGTCTAGGTTAAACTAATTTATCTTGTTACCTTTAAACCAACATGATATATACAGTTCAAAACATAATTAAATGTAACTACAGTTATTTAAGTCATTAGTACACTAACTGCATCTAGTTATATTTTATTGCAATGAATGTACAGAGTTTTAAAGTTATTTCTTTAAAGCCATTTATCAAATACTGGAGATGTGTATATAATGAAATATTGTCACAATCTACACTACGGAAAACAATTATTTCGTAGATCTACGCACTAAGTGCCAAAGTGTTTTATTAAAGCTAATGTAGGCAAGTTCTGCTTTATCTATATTGCACGCATGTTATAGTCGAGTTCGTTAGCAGGACATGTTAAATAACGTAGTAGGGTCGGTTGATAAGTCCCGGATCTCACATAGAGTTACAGGTCAATAGCTTGTTTAGTTTTTGAATGACAGCATTTTAAACAAGACAAGTGTAGAAGTTTTACGAAAATGGAGGATTTGGAAAAATGAGCAGTGATAAAATACTTCCATTTGAAAGGCTTAACGTCTAAGGAAATCGAGGAGGAAATGGGCAGTGCATTGAAAAACTTCATATATAATGATTAAAAGTTGGGTTACAGAATTTAAAATATGACGTGCTCTAGTGATGAACCTCGCTCTGGACGCCCTGGGGAAGTAACAACTCCAGAGATCATTGAACAAATTCATCGTTTAGTACTGGAAGACCGAAGATTAAAGTTGTTTCAGATATCAGAGGCTGCAAAAATATCAAAAGAAGATGCAGGTAATATTTGAAGTAATGTTTTGTGCTTTCAAAATTTCCGTACAAGATGGGTGCCGCGTTTGTTGACACCTAATCAAAAGTTGCAAAGAGGAAATGCTTCTGTTAAGAATTTGGAGCTCTACGTAAAATTCCCAGTGCATTTTTGAGACAGCTTATTACCATGGATGAAACTTGGATATGTCACTACACTCCAGAACGTAAATCACAGTCAAAGCAGTGGATTGTGCCAGGTGAACCAACTCCATAAGGACAAACTCAATTTGGTCAGCTAACAAGGTTATGGCCAGTGTCTTCTGCAATGCACAGGCAATTATTTGTATTGGTTACTTGGAAAAGGGATAAACTTTAGCACTGGTGACTACTACACAAGCTTACTGCAACGTTAGAGTGATGAGGTGAAAAGGAAAAGCTCATGTCACAAAGAAAAAAAAAATGTTTCTTCACGACAATGCTCCGACCCATCGCTGTCATTGCAACGGGGAAAATGTGGAAATTAAAGTTTCAATTGCTTGAACAACCACACTATTCACCAGATCTAGCACCCAGTGACTACCAACTGTTCCCGAACCTCAAAAAGTTACTTGGAGAACAAAACTTTCATAGCAATGATCATGATAAATCACTCTAAAGAAATGGTTTAATGAAATTAGAACACCGATATGACAAATGCATTAGCCTTTTTGGAGCTTATGTTGAGAAATAAAGAAAAAAATAAGTAGTTTTTTTTCATTGTTTGGCCCGGGACTGATTAGCCGACCCTCGTATAACGTGGGAAAACTACTATAGGAGAATCCTCAATTTTCGCATGTATTTTCCAAAGCGGCTTTTGACTTAAAGGCCTGGAAAGTGTGGAATGTTATATCTTTGTGTACATTAATATATGTAACCTTAGGATACGTTACATAAGGATGTATATTCTACCATCATCATGATCTTGTTGGTCTGTGTGGCTCAGTTGGCATACTATCACAAGGTCACGAGTTCATATCTGGCGCATACCTATGGTTTCTATGATTAAAAGTGACATCTTTATGTCAGTAGATTCATCAACAAGTAAAAGAACTCATGGGGGACGAAATTTCGGCACACAGGTGGCGCTTATATGAAGCTGGCAATGGATAGCATCGCTGGCAAGCAATACTTTTCTTCATATCATGTCTTAACGGTTTGAACCTTATGTAAAATCCGTTCGGTCCCCTTTAATCAAACACGACTCTCTACACTCCTTGGTTCCATAGAACGTTTCTGTAATAACTTGTATTCTGCTGATGTTTTTGGTAATATTCTCTCATTCATCCCTGAACAGGTGTCTCCAGTTTTCTTCGCTTTGGTTCTTCCTTTCTACAGGATTAAATGTTTTAAATTACTTTCTGATTTCTTGGCTTATTACAAAAAATATAATTATTATGTGTTTCAAATGGGATGATGTTTGTCCTTGAGCACTACTAGATGAGCAACCATTCGGAGTCCTGTGATGTTGTCGTATGACATTCCCCCTAAGTGGTGTGTGACGAGCGCCAACCTAATCAATCTCTATTAAATACCATTCACGCTAAGACAAAAATTCGATTTTGCAAAAACTGATGTATTTGGAAGATAGAGAGTAATATACCTAACATAACCGCAAAACCCAATATTTTTAGCTCAAATAGTTTTCGTAATACAAATAAATAAAGCGCTATCGCGACGTAAGCATTGTTAATGATATCATTACTGGTTGGGATATATGCGTGTACGAATTATGAAAAACAATTACAATTATGATAAAACAATTACTTTTAGTAAGCCATGGCGTTTGCTAAATTCAAGCAGAACAAACAATACACTTCCTGATGACTTGTAGAATGGTGCATCGGCAGAACGTGACTTGTCACACTGTATGTTTGTTTATGAATAGTACGTAATCTCTATTTATCTAGAAGTTAGGTAACGCTACGGGTTGCGCATTCTTCATTAACGGTGAGACTCATAAATTTCGACTTCTGGACTCCACTTCGGTCTTCTCAGCAGAGCTATATGCCATCTTTTATTTGCTCCTTTTTATTTGCGAGTTAGCTCCTGGCTCTTTTATCGTCTGCACTGACTGTCTAAGTGCGCTTCAGGCCTTACAACAGCACACTACCGCTCACACACTGGTTTTAAAAATACAGACCCAGATCTCGCAAATGCTCAGTCGCGGATACAATTTTGTTTTTACTTGGACGCCAGGCCATGTTGGGATTTGCGGGAACGAGGAGGCGGACGCGGCTACTAAGTCTGCTTGCCGTTTGCCCCGGAGTTTAACAACTACAGTGCCATTCCAGGACGTGCAACGTTTTTTCCGTCGCCAACTCCTCTCTGCTTGGCAGCACTCCTAGACAGCTTTACAAGGCACACAACTCCGGGCAATTAAAGACAGCGTACGACCCTGGCTAACTTCCTACAGGGATAACCGGCGAGCCGAGGTGATACTCACCCGGCTGAGAATTGGGCACACACGAGGTACTCATGGTCATTTGTTGAGAGGGGAACCGGCCCCAGTGTGTGCTCCGTGTGCCGTACGCCTCACTGTGCGGCATATTTTACTGGATTGCCCACAGTACGCCCGCGTTCGCCAGTCTTTGGGCTTGGGAGCTAACTTGCTCAGTATTTTAGGTGACGACCCAGTGGCCGTGGATAAGGCACTGCGGTTTATTTTTAAAATCGGTTTTAATAAACAAGTATGACTTGTGTTTTATATCTATTGCTTTTAGAGATTTTAAATTTTTAGTACTGGGACGAGTTTTAATGTGTTTTTAATAGTTTTTAATAGTTGAGTGTTTATATGTAGCTTTTAGATTTTAGTGTTGACTTAGGGCCCAAATGACCTTGTTGTCGACGGGCCCTAAAACCCTACACACTCACTCACTCTATTTATCTAGAGAGTTCAAAACAGTATTATTCAGTTGTTCTTCCGTTTAAAACCCAGGTGAAAGTGTATCAGCTGGATCATCTTGCAATTGCAATGAGATACGAGGTACTGTAAACCACCTTTCCCCTTTACCACTGCCAGAACAATCCAATTGAGTTAATGTGGGGTCAAATTATGTTGCACACAGAAATAATACTTTTAAACTAACTGACGCTGAACGACTTATTCACCAAGAAATTGACAAGGTTGCACAAGACTGGGAAAACTGCATGAGACATGCAGATAAACTACAAGAACACTGTTTTTAGACAAAAATAGCAATGACAAGATTTTGGAGCCTATGATCATAAACTTGCAACACTCAGACGATGAAGACAGTGACAATGACGAATTGTCTCTTAACGGAAGTGACATTCATAGTTATATGGATGCGCCGTTGGCAGTTTCGTTGGATTAGAAAAATAGGTAATTCATAAAGTATAATTATTTTTATACGATATAGTTAAAACATGTGTGCAATACACGAATATCTATGTTGCAATTGTGATTTGAACAACTGCATTATTATAAAGCTTTGGAAAATTCAGTTGGGTTTCTCTTAAGTCTAGCTCAAGAAGACTCGCAAATATGCGAGAGAGGGGGGATATAAAAAGAGTGGGGGTAACAAGGTGGCAACGCTGAAGGCTCTAAAGCATCTGATTTACTACAGGCGAGAACTATTATCATTTGAAACACACAATAGTTAAAAGACACACTATTTCAAATGCATTTTTGTGTAGTAAACCATTATATTCCCCTAAAGCTACAAGGAGATTAACAACAACATCATTCATATCTCGACTAACACATGAACTAGAGAAATAGGTATTTGTAAGTGTAGGTTATACGAAAATAGAGGGAATGAGAAGAGTGCAATACATATAAGATATTGTTCTTAATATTTGCTTTCATCGTTATTGTTCATTTATCTGGCTTCATTTCTGGGGATTGTCTGTATATGCTTTTATGTACGAGGGCTGTTCAATAAAGAATGATCACAGTTCTTTTTTTGACAATGTACCTTTACTCATCCTCATAATTTTGATGGTCCTTCTCAAAATAGTCTCCCCTGAATGCGATGCACTTGTCCCAGCGTTTCGGCCAGTCTTGAAAGACATGCTGGAAATCATTTTTGAGAGACCCTACAAAATCACCTGCGCGGCCTTCAGCACTGCTTCTGATGATGGATAATAGTTTCCACGAAGGCGTTTCTTCAAGTTAGGGTATAGAAAAAAGTCACATGGGGCTAAATCCGGACTATAGGGAGGGTGTTGGATGAACTTCACGTTGATTTTAGCAAGATATTCAGCAACAACATTGACAATATGCAGCAGCACATCTAGCCTGCTTCACGGAAATGTGGTCTTTTGCGTCTGATATGGACTTGCAATATTTTCAGGACATCCCTGTAGTACTGTCCAGTTACTGATGTTTGTGCAGGTACAACATGTTGATAAAACATTCCATGAATATCAAAGAATGAGATGACTATAACTTTCCCAGCAGAAGCAACCACTTTTGCTTTTTTGGGGGTTGGTGATGAAGGAGATTTCCACACTGAGCTTTGCTGTTTGCTCTTAGTATCAAAATGATGTAGCCAAGTTCCATCAGCAGTGATTACGTTTGAAAGAAACTCCGGATCTTCCTCTAACATCAACTTTAACTGCATGTTACCTCCATTGCAGCGGTCTCCATTGTCTGAACTTGCCTGGTTCTCACAGCCGGGAACCAGGAGTACCAACAATGAAACTACTACGGCGTGTTTGTTTCGCATGAAGCTAACAGAATATAACAATGAATTTTAGTGCGAGAAATTATGACCGTAAAAAAATTATGATCATTCTTTATTGAACAGTCCTCGTATATACTAGAAGAGCCCGGTTGGTGACAGGACTGCCATATTTCTGACTTCAGCCTTGAATAGTAATTTCTTCAGGATGATAATCCTTGGAGATGTTACCTTCCGAGCCACGACTGCCCATTTTGGGTTACGTCCACTTCCTGCTCAACTCTTACTCTTCAGAAAGATTTATGTTCCATACTTCCCAGAAGGAGCCATTCGTGTGGTTCTCACCACCCACAAGATGAAACCCACGAAAGGATGTAACCTACTAGAATTATCTAAAACTATTACTCCAACATTTCTGCTGAGGATTCTTTAACCGTCAAAGGATACTTATAATTTCGGCATTTCCATATAACTTCGAAGATTGTGGAACAGGTTAAGGAAGTTAGACGTTACTCTTATGTTCAATAAACTTTTGCCTGAATTTCGGGTGATTTCTTTATCCATAACTTGGAATAATCTGAACTGACCAAAATAGCATTTTATAAGGGGCCACTGGGGGCGTTTATTATCAAAACCTTCTAGATCAATTCAAAATAAATTTACAAAGCAAAAAGCATTACTAATTATGAAAGTAATGAACTCCTCACCGGAATTCAAAAACTAACCGCGCTGTGTCGGTTAAGTCAGAAAGCTTAATATAAAAACTTCGATTTTAAAAGTGTGGTGTTATAAACACCATCTTTAGACTCTTAAATAGTCATTCTGGTAAAAGTACGTTTTCCTTCATCCCAGAATCGTACGTGGGAGCTCTGGATTAGGATATTAAGTGCCAACAATCGTACCATGGACACATGATATCCAAAATAATACAACATATAGCCTCTTTACGTGATTTTATTCTTGCTATGCTCAAGTTTTTTTTTCTTGGGAAGCAAGCCAGGTGACGAATGGAAATCGACGTTTCGGTAGTGTTTATCTTTCCCATCATCAGGATATTTATTAAATGTTATAACCACAAATGAATCACTGGATACAACACAAATATAAACAAAGAAAAACACTATCAAAATTCGTATTTTTGAACAAAAGACTGTTTTCAGTGAATTAAATGCCAGGTCAGGAGATGGCGTGAGTATAGAAAATTAATTGGGTCAAAGAAACGTAACTACTTAACTTGATTACTAAGCTATATTGATCTGTGCTTGTTAAGTCGACGGATTTCCATTTTAAGGCTGGTTTCCAAGAGGAGCTGAACTGAAATCCATAATCACGATTAGGCGTGCTCCTCTCGGAGGAAATGGCCAAAGCCTCCTTAACTCTCCACTCTCAGTAACTGTTAAATTTTGCCAAGATGGTCGTCTCCGAGAGGAGCACGCTTAATCGTGATGCTGGATTTCAGTTCAGCTCCTCTTGAAAACCGGCCTTCAAATGGAAATCCGTCGACTTAACAAGCATAGATCAATACAGCTTGATAATCAAGTTAAGTAGTTACGTTTCTTTGACACAATTAATTTTCTATACTCACGCCATCTCCTGACCTGTCATTTAATTCACTGAAGACTGTCTTTTGTTCAGTAATGCGAATTTTGATAGTGTTTTGTCTTCGTTTATATTTGTGCTATAACTAGTATTTCATTTGTGGTTATAAAATTTAATATATATCCTGATGATGGGAGAGTTGCACACTCCCGAAACGTAGATTTCTACCTAATCGTCTTTTTATTTGGCTTGTTTCCCGAGAAAATCTTGAGCATATTCGTTGCCAGGAAAGCTTCAGGTGTTATTTCATTCTTGCTATGTTTTGCATGATACGTGAATAAATACAAAGTAATTATAATAATTCAGTAGAAGCTTAAAATGAGTCGAAGCTGTATGATAATTCTGCAATTCTAAAACACGAGATACAATGACACAGACACATATATCTTTCAGCATTTATTTATTTTGTATTAATAGTTGGCCAATTAGCATAATAATACGGTATATAATCTGGATTTCACTCATGAGGTTGAACTGTATTTTCCTCTTTAATCATAAATATTCTATTTCTTGCTGTTAAACTAATGCTGTGTGATATTTAAGCAGGAATTTTGTTTATTGCAAGATGTGTATTATTGAACAATTTACTGCTTAGGTGCAGTCACTTTTCATGTAATTTTACGAAAATAGATAGAAAACTAAAAATGTAATTAGGCTGAAGCATTAATTAGCACCATCCCCTCGATTTAAACTTCTTCATTAAACCCTTGGAACATTAACTTTAATTAAATAGAGCTGAGATAGAAATTGCAATGATTAACATTAGACGAGCACCTGATGATACTACTGCCTTCATATTGCTGGCACGTCGTAGTCAATAGATTTATTGACATACAAAAAATTCAAATAGAACCAAATTCCGATACATTGACGACGGTAATATAAATCGGGCAGTTGATAGCGTTCTTAAATTATTTCTCTTTTCTTACACAAGCTTCTTACTTTCTCTGTGATTCATTGATTTCCACCCAAAAGGTGTATGTCGAACATTCACCAGAAATGAATTTCTTGAAGTCCCTGAATAAAGATAAGAGCTTTATGAAAGAGGTCCGTGTGGATATTTGAACAGTATAGCTTAAGCACGAAAAGTTCAGTAATTACTAAATGTTATGCTTAAGTTCAGCAACCTGTGTCTAATGCGCGTTGCTGGGTGCGGCAGTTCAATGAAGGCAAGAACATCGTGTGACATACCAAGACATTCACGGCCACACACCAGCCGGTCTGACGACATGATCCAATGAGTGGAAAACGTTGTTTAGGAGGATTGCCGATTGAGCGTTGCAGACATCGCCTCCAAGATTGGCACTTCCGTGGGATATGTGTACACAATCCTGCATGAAGATCTGAAAATGCGAAAAGTGTTCTACTTTCATTGAACTGTCGCACCCAGGAACGCATATTAGACACCTCCATGGTACCATCACCACATGCCTCACTCAACTGGTGATGAATTTCAATAGGTGTGACACTACGAAAATGGAGAAAACGAATGATTACACGCTGTTCTTGCAATGAAAACGTCGTCATTTTAAGTATCAAAAACAGTCCTAACTCTCGTCGCTGCCACTAGAGCTCTATGCACCCTGCAGTGCTGCCATCTCTGTCACGCATTCACAAAGAGTCGATGTGTATTTAAAAGAATACAGAAGTTCGTATCTGGTCCAAGTCATGAAAAAAATTAGATTTGTAACTTGAACGCACCTACTATGGTATCATTTTTGAACGTGTTGTACTTCAAATAATGTCTATAACGACTTAATTAAAATGTCATGAGCTTATATTTTCATGATAAATTAAATGTACGTTTTTAATTTTTTGAGAATAATCTCTGAAAATCTGTTCATTCTAAATGACTTGCATAACTGGTAATACACACACAGACACACACACAAGCATACGAAGGGGACCCAAAAGAAACCGGATTGTTGTCATAAAACTTTTATTGATGAACCTTTTTACAAAATTACTTGTCACCTTCAAAATACTCTCCATTACATGCGATGCAATTGTCAAGTCTCTTTCTCACTGTTGGAAGCATGTTTGGAACTCTTCAAGTTTAATATTGTCCAGTGCCCTTTGCGAAGCTGTTTTTACCGCCTCCACATCGTCATAACGCTCCCCTTTTAGCGTTTTTTTTTTCATTCGTGGAAATTGGAAAAAGTCGCACGGGACTAGTTCCGGCGAATACGGAGCGTGGGAAATGACAGAGCACCTCTGAGATGCCAAATAGTGGGTCACTCGTAAGGCCGTGTGTGCTGGGGCGTTGTTGCAGAAACCAGTCACCTGATCGCCAAAATTCTGGGCGCTTCCTCCTCACATCCTCTCACAGACGCCTTAAAACATCCAAGTAAACGTGCTGTTAACAGTCTGGCCAGGGGGTACGAATTCCCGATTCACAATTCCATGAACATCAAAAAAGACAATGATCATCGTCTTCACATTTGACCTCACTTGCCTTGCTTTTTCGGTCTGGGAGAGTTGAGAGTCCTCCACTAGCTTGACGCTTGCTTGGTTTCTGGGTCATACCCGTAACACCAACTCTCATCCTCTGTAATGACTTTGTTCAAGAAGTTTGGATCACATGCAATCTCTGTTTTAAAGTCCTGACACACATTCATGCGGATGGTTTTGTGCTCCTGTGTGAGAAGGCGGCAGCAGCAACACGTCTCATTTGCAAATCCTCCCTCAAAATCCGCTGGCATGAGCTCCAACTGATTCCTGTTGCTGCTGAAATTTTGTCGATCGTTTGGCGACGATCCTCGTTGATCTTTTGGCGGACCTTTTCAATGCTCTCCTCATTTCGCGATGTTGAAGGGCGTCCAGAACTAGCTTGGTCTTCAACATACATATCACCACGTTTAAAGCGCCCAAACCACTCGAAAACCTGTGTGTGGCTCATAACGTCCTCCTGGAAAGCTTCCTGAAGCATTTAGTGTGTCCCCGTTGAAGTTTTTTAAAGCAGGAAACAAAATTTCACACACACTCTTTGTTCTTTTAAAGTTGCCATAACGACTTTGCAGAGGTAACTCGCCAACAGTCAGAGAAACACAATACGACACTTGCACGTTCAGCTCTACACTGACGCCGTCTGCACAGCTGTTTCATGAAGGCCTCTACTAACACCATCTAGCGTGAGAGCCCTGCACTACGTCTACGAGTGGCAGCGCCTTCAAAGTCCGGTTTCTTTTGGGTCCCCCCTCGTATATAAGAAGAAATACGAAAGTAAACGAAGGTGACTAGAGTAACTCATGTAATTGTAGGTCATTGAATCTTTTTCTGAGGGTATAAGATGTGTTTATTATATAGCATCTTCTAGGAGAAATGAAGTTTGTGAATACTACTTTTTAATTTACACAACTCTAAATTCTTTAATTGTTCAATAATGGATGACTTAAATATAAAATTGATTATTGAATAGAAGACGTAGGTTTACTTACATTCTGCGTTAATTACGAAGCTTTTTCGGTCTTTCTTTTCCTGTTTTTCTCTCTTTCTTACTTCTATTTTCTCCCCCTCTCTTTTTACTCTATCCCACTTCTGTCAGTTGTATCACCCGCACTTCATCTCTCCCCTCCCCTTTCCTTACCGCATCACGTGAGGTGTACCAAAACGGGCGATAATTTTAAGTTATTAATAACAAAGAAAACACAAGTGAAAGGTATGGCAGTTCATAGATTTGTGCTTCTTCCTCATACTTAAAACGCAGTTGTGTCTATCCCTTTTGTGCCTTCTGACATAGGTACACGATTCGGAAACAAAAATTGTTACAACTTATTACCTATGGACGTCCGCGAACACGTTGTACACTAGAGATAGATATCACATCACCTGGTGATGCATAAAGTATATCGAAGTTGGCAGCAGTCACTTTCACCACCTTCGGTACTTCATTAAACTATCTATGACCCATGTCATTATGCTATGTCTTGTAACATTTAGATATACATATGTGTATACAATCAAATCTATGGACTAAGAATTTTGTGACGAGAATAATATTAGAGGTTATAACTTAGAGAAATTGGCTTTCACGAAACTGAAACCATTTTGAAAAATAATAATCTATTTCTCACTTACAAGAAGGGCTAGTTTTGTAACAGTGAAGAAATTGAGCCAAAATATGATTGGCATTTGTTTGAAAAACTAAATTAAGTGATGCAAGCACGTTACATAGGCCAATGCTTCCTTCATGAAGCCCATTTTAAAGGCAATTACAAAAAATTCTGTTTCATTCTTGTAAATTTCTAGATACTTACAGACAAACATTTACATAAATGGTTGCTTTTCACATTTATTTGTAAGTATGAAACTGAAGTGATTATCAAATCGTCAAAATTCAATCTCCTACATGATGGTTTGTAATCAACCACTGTAAAGAAATGAAGACTTAATACATAAAAAGAGAGGACGAAGTGTTTTAGAAATGTTTAATGTCATAATACATTTGATATCCATAATGCTCTTTTAACGACATTTTCATTTTCTGTAGCAAAATGTATCTATCCCTTATGGTTTTCCTGCTGCACAAAATTATGCAAACCTCTCTGCGAATGAAAAGAACTTTAAAAGCCATTCCCAGAAAGATAGAAATATGGATTATATTTTTCATGTGAACATATTACATACAGAGTGCTTTAATCAAAACCGTTGAGTTAATGGAAATTAATTGTCCTTTCACACTAGCCGTGTGTAGGACGCACTATGAAAGGGTAGAGCCCAGCTATGGCATTTAATTTTTCAGTCTGGCTCTACCCTTTCATAGTGCGTCCTACACACGGCTAGTGTGAAAGAACAATTAATTTCCATTAATTGTACCTAATAGTGGTCCGAACTATAAAGCCCGGACCTTAAAGTACTTACAGCATAGTAAGTCGCCATTAAGGTAGCTGTCTCATGTGTTTATGAGAACTTCTAGTGGTTTACCGGGAGAAACACGACTCGGTTGGAGAATTTAATGTCATGTCAGCATGTTGGCCATAGTAGCTCAAATAGTTAGAGCGGCTGGACGGAAACCAGAAGATCCGTGGTTCAAATTCCGGCTATCGGATTGAATTTTTCAGTCTGGCTCTACCCTTTCGTTGAGTTAATTTTTAAAAAAATGAAGTGTTGACCACTTTTTCTATATAAGGGGTAGCTTGAACTGGAAAATTTCAAAATACTCATGTCATATGCTTGGAAGACACTGAAATTAAATGGAGTTTTAATCGGCTCTTCGTTTTTTGAGTTAAAACTATTAAAAACGCGCACCATAGATTTTTCTAAAAGCGCATTTTTTATTTCCTGGGGCATCCGAGAATTTGACATCCACTTTTGAATGCTTCGCTTCCTCTTACATACTAGAGACACTGGCAGTGAAAGTAAAACATAATTACGAAATATTACAAATTCTTAAATATGACTTAACATGAGGGCTGCTATTACACTGGTACTATACAAGTCTAATATGTGAAAGGCATATTAAATATTTGATTTGTATTATTGAATATATTCTTCTTATTTATTCAAATTGTGTGTTTTTCTCATGAAATATATATTCGAAAATGAAAAATCAGGAAACCAAACAAATTATCGTTCTTATATCTGAAATATTTCACACTGGTAAACAAAAGAGTGGCGCAAAGACAGTGATATCATTGCAAAACCAGAGCAGATAATCAACAAAACCCTCTCCTGAAAAAAAGGAAAATAAAAAAATGAAAGGAAAGAAAAAAATAATAAAGCAGCAGTAGAATGGGACGTGGGGTATGCCAGTTTCGTTTGATGTGTTTAGGAAGGGGGGAAGGTCGGTACCGCAGAATTTGCAAAGTTGTACATTATGAATCCGGTCGTTTGTTTGCCATGTTTTTCATGTGGTTTTTCGGCGATCGCTGCTCTCTAATATGAAACGAAAGTGGAAGTGGTGCATGAAACGCTCACACACAAGCTCGGGTACGCTCAGATCAATGCTGGGGCTTCCGATAAACGAAAAGTTACTTACGATATCTCCTACAAGGTGTCCGGCTGGCGATTGATTGCCTCTCCTGGTAACGTGTCGTTCCAATAACAGCATAGTTCTTAGATACCTAACGGTTCCTGGCTCGAAGTCTCGTTCCACTGCTGGAGCTGCCTGGAGAGGCAGGTGTCCCAGCCACAAGGCAGCCCTTCAGTGCTCTTTCACTTGAGCAGCAAGGATCAGTGTCTTGACACCACCAAATGCCATGGAACCCAGAAACGACCTGAAATACAAGATAAAAAACGGAAATTATGGTAAGAAACAGGATGTTCAATGTTAAAGTGGATAGTCGAAGGGAACTGAACTCTGAACCTCACTGTTAGCTCATATTTTACAGCGGAGCCATCAGCTTCGGTTATTGATTATCTATATTAATATATACTGATAATACAGGAATAGAAAAGTTGTATCGATATCAGCCGATAACACTGAAAGTTTCAATTGTTTCCAATAGTCACGATTTATGACACAGCTTCTAATTTCATTTCACAAATTGCTAAACGTTTAAGAATAATTCACAAAGCTTTCGTTCTTGAACATGAACACAGTAGAATTAGAATCTTGACTTTTAATTGAGAATCCCATGGATAGAAAATAGTTGTTAGTATTAGTGTCCAGAATACATGTAAAACAACTGAAATGCCGTGGACATTTCATTCTATATTGCCGAGAATATATACATACACCTAGATGATCACGATTCAGCCACTAAAACAAAAGAAGACAAAAATGAATCGAATCTATAAATGCCAACATTTAATAATAACCCTCAAGTAAGAAGTTTTTGTTTATTTTGTATGTTATGACCACAGCTGTGGAAACGATGTGCTAAATAATTGTATCAGGGGAGAAAATTGTGCCCAATTAATAATCTAAACCAATTCGATCTACTTAACAACTCAGAAACTCAGAGTGTTATTTTTCTCAAATTGTGCAGAATATGGGCCTTTTCCACAGACATAAACTTACAGGCTTATGAGTGGGGAATCTTCATATTCACTATTTTGATGTATAAATTAACATTCAGTTTTCTTTCGTGACGCTCTTTACTACTTGGTTCTCAGTATACAATGGGTGTGAAAAACGTCTAAATTTTGCTTAGAGGCTTCTTTATTAGACCTTAAATATAGGACACGGGACCACCGGACTTACCTCCCTTCCGAAAAAGGCCATGATCGAAAAAGTTCATCGCTTCCGTCGGGTTCAAATCCTTGATCTGGGCTAGAATGTTACCCCTAGAACACGAAGAACAACATTTTGATATATTGATGTATGAGGTTCACAACGGGCAGTCAGAAGAGTAAAGATAAATAGTGCTCTCGCCCATGTAAGCACAATCGCTGAATAACCAGAAACTTCTGGACGGTTCTCCATTCCAAACGTTCTGTTAAATTAGTGAACATTTCTAACAGTTATACTCGGTATACGCGTTCTCACTACTAGAGTTAGTGAGCAAGTTATCGAGTAGTGAGCAGCAATAATTACTGTTCTCCGAGTGAGTCGATAACGACTGCATGGCTGGAAACGTCTTATGTTTGACTTTCCAGAGAGTGAATACAAGTTTTGTCGTGCTACGTTGCCAGGAAAGTGAAGTGTCAGTGTCATTTGGAACTAGTTCATAGTTCATTGTGAGGTAGTGAAGTCTTACTGAATGTTGAACCAGGTTATTATTGAAGACAACGAAAACTGAGGGAAATGATAGTTTAAAAAACTGGAAGAAGTCACATACCTTTAATCCCTCTTGCGTTCCTGTATATCGTATGATGCGTACCTTAAGTATTAGATTTTCTTCTCACTCTATGAACGAGTAAAAATATGACTGCCTGTTGTACACGAGTACATATTTTATGCATTCTACGCTTCATATTCAAGCCTTTTTCTGTTTGCTGTGTGTTGATAGTTGTTAAAAACAACATAAAACATGGTGTAGACCCGAAGTGTTATCATACCAGGCCTTAAATTCCCTAAAATAAAATAATCCATAGAATACCTATGTTGTTTATATCATTAATAACACTCTTATTCCAAAAATAACACATATTTTGGTCTTTGTCACTTAATTTAAAAAAATTACCAATCAAAATTTTTGGCTAATATAGTTTTTTTTTAATTTGTTATATTTGACTTATAAAAACTTCTTAAGAACAAAATATCAAATAAAACTGTCATCATTTGATATCGTGGCATCAAATTCTATATTATTAAAAAAAGACAAAAACAATGGACCCAAACGAGAGGCGAAAGTGTTTGAAATTTAACGTACTCTGTGTATACAACTCGACCATTCCGATATGTAATTGCTCCACCAGCAAAGGGTACTTACAGTCCATTTAACGTTTCCAGAACTTGGAAGATTGCGGAGAGAGGGGTGATTGAGAAACTCAAGACGTTTTACTGATGCTTCACATTCTTTTATCACCGTTATTACCTATGTAAAATTACAAATAAGGAGTAAAGAGAAGGGGATTCATTACCAACGTTCTCTAACTCGTTTTACCTTACTGCTATAAAAGACCAGATTTGGTACATCAAGTTAATTCCTCATTCAAGTTTACAAAGCGTAACGGATAAAAGAAAGTTTCCCAAATATGCGTGGTAGAAGGGAGGTGAAATATTCCTGCAGACCAACAGGCTAGATAGATAAGTCGATCTCATTGAAGAAAATCATCTAGGAGAAGTTAACCCAAAATAAAAGATCAGGTTACAGCTTTATTAAAAACTGTAAACTGATAAAAGGTCGAAGCTAAAAATTAGAATGAACGGCTGAAGATATGGAAAACGACATTGCTTGGGAACAGGGGACCTACAAGTTGTAAATAATAAGTCAGGAGAAGTTGTGAAAGAAACTGAAATAAAAGTAACGGAATATAGTAATTTTAATTTAAACAAAGAACAGGTAAGCAGCTGAAAATCAAGGAAAGATTTTTACGTCTATACAAAGGAATAGTTAATGAGAAAAGAGCAAAGATAGAAGTATCAATTATGATACATGCTGTACATGAAAATGTAACATTAAATTTGAACATTCTTTAAAAAAGGCTTCCAAAATAGGAATGTATTTTTAAGAGAGGCTGAACTACAAGGAAAGAAATAACTATGTATAACATTGAAATAGGTTTTTTTTTGAAAAATGTGTAGTTCTAAAGACATTTAATAGCAGTGTAAGTAGAATGGAGAATAACATTGTAAGTACCTTTCGGAGAAGATGTAACTGATAATGGAGAGAAATCGATGACAACAATTTTAATGGGATTCTACCAACATAAAAATGTACATAGGTATATAAATGGCATCAAAATACACTACAAATAACATCGATTATTTTATCATTATAAAATATCAAAGTATGTTGGACATTTAGGATAACAGAGTCTACAAGGGAGCTACACGTGCAGTGGTCCCTACTTGCTGGGTTTCAAATGTTTTCTCTTTGAAAATTTTAACAGGTTTGGGAAAAAAAGCATAAAGGAAGAAACTGTGATTAAATTAGTAAATGCACCCAGAAAGTTTAGTAGACGAATGAACGATTAGGCCAGAAGACTTAGAAGCATTGAGATTAGAAACAGAGAATAATAAAAGTAGTTATATTAAAAAATATGATAAAATTGAATATTAAAATGAGGAAAGCAGTTGCAAAGGGGGAGGAAGATAAATATATGGGCGCAAAAAGGTAATATAATTGTTCATATCAGGGAAGGAACCGGAGCTCTGGTAGCTATGCAGTGGTTCCTGACCTGAACAACTCTCAACGCCTGTTAGGGACATTCGCGCGACTGTGTGGCCTTCTGCAGCTCCCTGACTTGATCCCTTCTTCCATTTATACCTCTCCTTTAACTCCAATGGTCATGTCGACCGCCGTTCTACTTTGGAACGTATCGAAGGAGTTAATTCGTATTCGTTGTGTTTTAATCATTACATCACGCACACATTCGCACTCTCATACTTCCAGACTCTGGGTAAGATGAGGAATTATCTTGGTTGGAGAAAAATCTCCACCCTCACGGCCGGGAATGGAACCCGGGACCCCTAGCACGGCAGGATCCCTTCCTCCTTGAGGTAGGATATTAGCAGCAGTAGATCTGTATGTAGGTCCTATGTTCCCCTACGTTTTTAATAGGTTTGCTATGTCAAACAGCACAGTCAAAAATCGTAGTTGTGGCACAGTCCCTGCTTTGGATTGTAGTGTATCGATATTCGATATACCACATCTCAGTCGCTATAAATGAAGATTATTCAATTTAAATTCTGAGATACAAAAAGAGGACATTTACTAATATTTCTGAAAAGATGACGTGTCACTGAAAAAGAACCCATGCGGACCTATTTTTGGGAAAGCTTATTTTTCATGTTAATAGAAGTAAAGCGTTAGAAAAATAATTTATTATCACACATTTCGTTGTTGATGTAAGAAACCCAATATGTAGTGAGATGTTCTAAAACTTGTTGCTTTGATCGTGAATTTTAAACTGTTTTTGGACATTTCGAGAAATATTTGAATAGCAACAGCTCTTTAAGATAATGATAAACTGTTGTAAAGCCCGAACAAGTAATCATATATACATATTTCTGAAATGACTCGTACTACAGAAATAAGTCATACATTTTGTAAGAGATCTGCATTTCTTCTTATGCCTCATCAGTATTATGTTACTTCGAAATAAAGAGAATTGCAGATGCCCTTCCCAGAAAATTCAACATATGCACTATTTTTATGCAAATACGCAAAACATATATTGTATTAATGAAAATATTAAGGGATATCTTAGGGGATATTGACTTGATAATCTTCGTTTTCTATTCTGGGTGACACTGAACTTAAAAACTAAGTAGGATATTTGTTGGAAGATTCACTTCTGCACGCGCACACACACACTCACACACTTAAGGATCTTTGTTCCCTAAAAATACCTTTAAGAGATTCACAGCCTCAAAAGGTATATTTTAGTTAACTCTGGACTTTAAATTTTTGGGTAGAATGCAGTAATTTGTCTTATTACAAATAATGGCACAGAGAGTAAACATATAATGAACTGATGGTATTTCTTTAAATATAATTTGCCCAAAATATTCATAAGGCAATATTTGTATGATGGTTTCGTATTTTGCTGAAGTCTCTTCCATGCAAGGCGCTGTTGTAGAAGCTGCAATACCAATTTGTCACGCATCATACGTTTTTCTCTGATGAGTCTCATTGAATGCCAGTGACTGAATAAAAGTACGAAATGAGAGTTTGTGCATGTTCAACTTCAGAAGAACGTAACAGCTCTACGTCCTTTTTGCCAACAGAGAGAGAGAGAGAGAGAGAGAGAGAGAGAGAGAGAGAGAGAGAGAGAGAGAGAGAGAGAGAGAGAGAGAGAGAGAGAGAGAGAGAGAGAGAGAGAGAGAGAGACAGAGAGAGAGAGACAGTGGAAAAAAGTGGTGAAGAGCAGTGCTGGGAACGCATGCCTGATTTTATTACTTTTTCGCTTGCAGCTGTTGGCATGCCTGCATCAATATCGCAACTGTGGACAATTTGAGACACAGACCTACTAATTTGTACCCTACCTGGGCTCGAAATGCTCTTTGAAGCGGTGGCAGCCTGCAGGGAGGGACTGTTTCTCGCTTCAGTTGCTGCTAGTTCACCTGTACTCCGCCACACGGCAGCGCCATCGCTACACAAAAGCTACCCTATCTCGATATCTAATCGACTGTTAACTCAATCACTTCAGACGCCGTCTCGCTTCCAAAATAACGCATTTTCTGTTTCCCTTCCCCTCGCCGCTCCTCTTCAGATGCCCTCTTTTAAACGGCAGACCTCCCTCCCTCTCCCCCTGCACGAAACTTTTCATGTTCTCGTCCTGTGCCGCATGTACCCCTTTCCTCGCCTTCACTTCTCAAAAGTAGAGTAGTCCACTCGAATTTTTGTTGTTAGCAGCGTGTAAATTTCAAAGTATGACTCTGCAAGCAGAAGCTGTACTAAAAGGGTTGCTAATGTTACAGAGGAAAAAAAAAGTGACAGACGCACGTTGCCTCACAGCCTTCTATCCAAGCGAAAACAGTTGAAGGTCTATTCTTAAATTGAAATGACTAGCGAGAAGAGAATTCAACTCCATTATTTTGCTACACTACATAACCTATTTATGATTAGTGTTCTTAAGAGGAATGTGGGGCACGTGGCTTGAGGTTAGAGTTCTTATTATGAACACTGGAAGGTCAGTAAAACTTTTACTGGACGTGACACGTGATGTCATTTCCATGGCTCTATGTTGCAAATGCAATAGTTCTCAATTTCTGTTGAATTAACTCATGAATCTGCTATCAGTTGCTCTAGTGGTGAATTATGAGATCTTTTCCTGGGAGTATACGTGGACGGATGTGGAAATAAATATCAGCCAAGCTGACTGACTTATTTATTGTATACTAATAATGAACTTTTGAAGTCATTTTCTTTTACTTGTTCCATTTATACCCAGCCTTTAACTCCAATGGTCATATCGGCGGCCATTCTCCTTTGAAACATAACGGAGGTATGAAATCGTATTCGTTGGGTGTTTTCAATCATTAGATCATGCACACATACTCACTCTCATTCATACTTCCAGACTCTGGAGAAAATGAGGAATTATCTTGGTCAGAGAAAAATCCCCACCCCCACCGCTGGGGGACCCGGGACCCGAACCACACGGCAGGTTAAAGTGAATTGTTAACCGCTTGAAGTTGAGTTAAACTCTTTCTGGATCTTATCTCTCAAAAATATTTCTGTTAACTCTTGACGTACCAAAATTTACGGTTTAAAATAACTGTTTTAATAATAACAATGACAGTGACAATGGCAATTAATGGTACTTTTACTATAGAAAACAGAAATTCTATGCAGAAGATCCCTTGCCGGTTAGCGCTATATTTAAACAACCCGATTGCGGTCTTTCAGCATTATAACTTTCGATAATTGATCATAGTAAGCACTTCTTTAGTTTACCAAACAGCACGGGAAATACACACTCTTAAGTTTGCTTAGGTCCCACCTACTTTTGACTTCCATCAGCGTTCCCTCAACGTGTCCAGTCGAGAAGCTGCTAATTGAAGCTGCAATCTAAAACAAAACCTGCTGTGTTTCAGATATGTTTATTTGCTATCAGCTGTTTATCTGAAATAAAATTTTTACTCTGGCTTCCTCAAACCTAAGAACTTTGTTTCGTTTTCTAATTTTTCAGAATGTTATTTTTTGGTTAGTAATGTCTGTATTATGTGAACATAGCCGAATTCCAGGCACATCTTGAGCTAATGGGTTTCTTCTATAAATGTTCATTACACATTTCGTTTTAGTTATTCAAAGGGTAAAGAAGGCCGAAGTGACAGTCAAGTTTTTTAACAAGCGGTTCGCTAATATGACAGCTTTGAATCTCCGAGCGCCAATCTTGATGGTTGCCGTGATATGAACTTCTCTACTTTTATTTCTGCAAACTGGTCTTTAATTTCTTTTTCACCAAGATATCATTTAGATACCATTTATGTTTGTTTAAATGTGTGATACATAATTCAATGGTTCTATGACGATTCTTCCTCCTCGGTAGATGGGATGAAATGATGCCCCGGGATGAGAAGATCTCTAGACTCAAATTTTCCAAAATCGATGTTTTATGATGTGGCTAATTTTCCCAACGTTCCCCGTAGCTGGTAGCTGCTACAGTCGAAGTATGGAAGTGATACACTCCAGACGTGGTCTCAGACAGAAATCTGAGGGATCTAAATTTCCAATCAAATATGAAATAATTGAATCACTTTTTAAATTAAAATATCCGATTTAAAATTCTATTTGATGATTTATGATACTCGTCGTAACGAAGATTAACAAATAAATTTTATCCACACCTTTTCATTAAGCAATATTGTATGAAATATATTTTATAATACATTCACAATGTAAAAGATCGCGTCTGATTAACTCACATCCATCTTCTATCGCTTCTCGACACTAAGTATATTTTAATTTTCACATTTTATCATATCTCAGTACATAAAACTTTTGAAGACGTGTAAGAACCCCTCTTATACCTCTCGTTGTCCCATCAATAAGTAACGCTTCCTTATTTCTAAACTAAGGTTGTTGACCTTATACCGTCGCTATGGCAATTTAACATTTTCTAATTCACCCCGTCATTCTTAAGGACCAATACAGTCATTCCATATTTGGTTATTTTTATAATCTTTCTTTACTAAAATTTAATTTAAACAGCCCAATACTGAATTATAACCTAAACTAATTTTTAAACTTCTTATAATATCTTTGAAACAACTTAATATTATTGATTTTCTCCTCGTTATAAGCCATTCTATTACACGTATTTTTATTACACATGTTACATAATCTCGTTTACTTCACTATCACTTTCAAGTATTTATTATGATTTCTTTTTGATTATTTTTGAAATAAATTTAAAATAACAAATATAAAAAATGACAATATTTTGGGGTTTGCAATTCAGAAACTATATAGATATATAGACATGCAGGTTTTTGAAACTGGAAATTCAAACTAATAACAAAGAATACCTTGGAAATGATTACTGACACAATAAAATTATATTTGATATAGGTATACTGTGTGCTTTAAGAAAATCTATACTTATTGTACAATAACATTTCGCCTGTTACTTACAGCTTAAAAATTATATAAAATTGTTCTGAATGGAAAGGACTTCACAAGATTTTCTTACAAAATTAAACATATATGTTTTCTTTTTTCATGTAAATATCTTAAATTCATAGTGTTTTAATTAAAATCATTAGAATCTTTTTTTTAGAAAATCAAAACTAATGTTTTCCACATAAGGCATAACTTTGGATGCAGAAATTTCCTAAAAATCTCCGTGTCGCATCTTTGGAATTTATTAATCCTAAATACCAAGTTTAAAATCTATATAATGTTTCATTAAAAAACGTTATGTTTTGCTTACATATGATCTTCTCTATCCATTCATTTGTAGAGTTTATTTTTCTATCTGGATTAATATCTTGATAAACACATTTTTAAGAACGGTTTTTCTATATAGTGGGAATACAGTTGGTTAAAGGGATAATCAGATTATTTAAGAGCTGGTCGCTATATGCTGACTTTGCTTTACCACAAAAAATAACAAATAACATTTTTCATTTGAAAAGCTGTATAATTGTCAAACCAAAATATGAAATATCTCTGAGATACCTCACAAAAGCTCTTACCGTTTAATAATTATAAAAAGGACTTCATGGGTTATTTTAATAAAATTCAAGATATGCATTTTATTTGCGATGAAAGTATTTCAAAGGTATGTTTTTTAAATAAAAATTGATAGAACATATTTTTGAGGAAGTCGAAATACTGGGAAAATTTTTTGTGTAAAGTTATTCTTGAAGGGATTTTGAGATTTCATCCCTGAAAAATGCTACACTTAAATATGCACTAAATATGGTATTTAAGTACTAACTTTGATACTTAACCGGATTTTTGTTTTTGTTTTATGCTGTTCACACGCACAGATGAGGATACATTTATAAAAATAATTTTGGGGGCTTCAGGGTACACCAAAACATGTATTTCTGGTGAAATATGGATAACATTTTTTTTTGGGTGGAATACAATACTTACTCTTCTTATTATTGGTGGGTGATGGAGAAAGCAACAAAAGAGTTTCTTTGACGTAGATTGTGTTTTGTTTTGTGTGCAGACCGATGAGGCAGATAAGGTAGTCGCTATCGGCTAAGTCCTTTCAGTAAATGGCAGGACACACAAGCAAGTGTTTTTCACAAAGCCCTCTGACCCTACCAAACCACATTAGTTGGATCGGGGTTGTGGCAACATGCCCCACTCTCGCCATAAACGATTGTAACTGCCTGGAATTACATAGCAGATATCCGCTTCCCGAAGGTGATTTTCTTGGGAGTTACCCTCCTCTGTGTTGTACGATATGATAATCTCTATTAGACTTCCACGTAAGGCTGGACGCACATGTGAGACAGTGTTTCTGTTTAACACAAACCCAAATAATGTGGTTAGAGATTAATCTCAACATTTAACAAATGGATATTTAGGGTGGTATTCAGAAACAGTTTAATCAGTAGAACCTAGCATTTAACATCTGCTCATTTTGTTCCCTTTATAAAACCACATGCCTTATATTTGTAAATATGTTTTATGCTTACTGCAGTAAAATATAATAATTTTTTCAGCGTCTATAATTAGCCTATTTCATAGTGTATGAATTTTCGTAACTTGAGCACCATTTATGACTTTTTTCTTTTAGTGAGAAATTTTATCAAATTTTTGTATATTTTAGTTTAATTATTTTTGAAAAGACATGGTAATTTAAGACTGCACATTTAAAGAAATAACGTTTAGAGCTTACATTTCATTAAATAGACATAGTTATTTAACTTCCTTATGGAACGTATCTCTTCATTTAAAACACTTAGATTAGATAAGTAGGTAATGTAATTTGATTGCAATAGAGCTCAAGATCATAATAGATCAAGTTTGTTCAGTTTTTTCGAAAAAGGATTTCTTCCTTACGTCCTAAAAGACTAATCTTTTAGTTTCAGTCACATACTATAGTGCAGAGGAAGACAGCTTCGAGAGTTGTGACGTATTTCAGCCGGGAGCGAGGCCTGCAGTGCGTGTGACGTCAGGCAAGAGTCGTGTAGTACCAAGTTGCCTATATAAATGACACTGTGAGTACAGAATCTGAGAGTTCAGTCAGATGTAGCGCACTCGGTGACAACAATGTAGCTGCCACAAACCAAATGGAACTGTTAAATTTACAATGTGACGGTTTATTGAAGGACAAATATGCACACAAGAAAGACTTGGCTGATGTTTGCAAGAATATCCCCCAAACCAGATTGCCGAGGTTATATTCACATGCCGCACGGACATTGTGTAGGCATGTTTGGCTCGACATACGTGTGCGAACAATTCTTTTTCTGTTATGAAATTAGTTAATTACGATCCCCAAAGTACCTTGTCGGATCACAATCTAACATGCAGCCTTCGATTACAAATTACCCAGACATTGATAAACTAGTTAAAGAAAAACGAAACAGAAAGTGTCGGAAAATGTCCACGTTCTAAATGGGTCTCCTCTAATTTGCAGATAAAGTTACTTGCCGTTTAATTTTATTTATTTTATAACATGCCTGATCTTGAGATAAAACAAGAAGTTGAAGTATTATATATTTTCTCAGAGCACAGAGCCAAATTGTAATTGTTTATAGACTGTGACCAATTGTGTAATTAAAGCAGTCAGCATTAATATTACAACAACCAAGATGTAAGTTGTATATATTATTATCCGATACGTTTCCTGTCTGTCCTACGCTGTGGGAACCCCAACACATCGAACTATTTCCTTCCTCTTGGGCAGCAGAAAACAGCGCGGTGACGTCACACGATAACCTGCCTTTCTTTCCAAGGCATATTTGGCGGTTAGAGCTAACGCACACCGCCAGCACCTGTCTTTCCCTGCTGTAGTGTTCGTTCTCAGATGGTTTGAAAGCTGTAACAGTGGCGATTTAAATAGCCAAACAATATATGACATGTATTTGCATTGCATTTATTTCTTATGTCCTTTGCTCGACTGATCCCAGCATTATAAATATTTTTTTTCCAAGTTTTCAGTAAAATATAGAAGAGGATGAACTTAAAAGTACATTGTTATACAGTTTTTGTTTGAGTTTTTAACTGATCAGTTGTGAATAATTTATTTGATTACTAAGGATAAATTAAAATATATGTGTATTTAAACGTTGAAGTATTCCTTCAGAAACGAACAGGAAACTGAATATAATACTATATTCAGTTATTTTATATTGTATTAAAATGATATGGTAGTATTTTTGTTCATCAAAAGTATGGTTTCTGCATGGTGTGGAATACCTGATTAATTAGTATAATGATGGCACTCTTATAACACTTTGTCGTAACTCTGTTTGTGCAAAAGTTTTTTTAGTGAAAACTACAAGATTTTGAATGTTTGCCGGTTAGCTACCCTTAATAGAATTTTAACATTGCCACAAGTAAAACATAAATTAACTATAGTGTATAAATAGTATTAGTACAACAACATTCAAAGATAATGCAATTCCTTGGAAAACGCACGTTGTGTAACAGAATCAAATCACGCCGAAATTGTCATGCAGCTGCAAGTTACGATTTAATTTTATGTGACAACTTCAAAGTATAATTCTACTGCTGCGTGAAGTTGTGCATAGATATACGGTAACCGTGTCTGTCCCATTCGTTATTTTAGTAACTGAAAATGCTTGTGTCAAGTATAGTCTAAAATAACCATGTAACCAAAACAAATGTACAAGTGGTTTAAAGTATAGTCTATTATGATTATTTAAAATTCCAACCCAAATTTCTTTCACCGCCAAATGGAACTAATATACTATACACAATTTCCAGAACTTGAAGGACTGTCGAGTTTGGTTAAGGAAGTCCGATGGTTAAGAATGTTTCACATCCTTTTGCTTGTTAAAGTCTTCACGCTTTATTTGGTATAGTCAAGAATATGGGATATTAAAATTATAAGGATAAAGAGTGATAGCCTTTTTGCCCTTATGCGATACTTTTGATATCGTCATCTCCAGTATAATGAGGAAGCTGCCGGCTACTATAGTGGTGAAGTATGGGGGGGCTTTTTCTCAAGGTGTGTGTGTGTGTGTGTGTGTGTGTGTGTGTGTGTGTGTGTGTGTGTGTGTGTGTGTTGTGTGTGTGTGAGTGACAGAGAGATAATGTACATCACCAGTTAAATTACCTAATGAGCTATTACAAGGGCTAATGAATGAGTTATTGGAATCCAGTTTCCGACTATTTGAGGAAACAGAATTAAACTGTTACTCAATCACGAGCACGAGAAAATTTAACTGTTGAAGTATTGTATCTGATAATTTCTGAAATACCAATATATTTACTTCTTCTTCTTCTTCTTCTTCTTCATTCTTCTTCTTCTTCTTCTTCTCTTCTTCTTTCCTTCTTCTTCTTCTTTCTTCTTCTTCTTCTTCTTCTTCTTCTTCTTCTTCTTCTTCTTCTTCTTCTTCTTCTTCTTCTTCTTCTTCTTCTTCTACTTCTTCTTCTTCTTCATCTTCTTCTTCTTCTTCTTCTTCTTCATCTTCTTCTTCTTCTTCTTCATCTTCTTCTTCTTCTTCTTCTTCTTCTTCTTCTTCTTCTTCTTCTTCTTCTTCTTCTTCTTCTTCTTCTTCTTCTTCTTCTTCTTCTTCTTCTTCTTCTTCTTTCTTCTTCTTCTTCTTCTTCTTCTTCTTCTTCTTCTTCTTCTTCTTCTTCTTCTTTTCTTCTTCTTCTTCTTCTTCTTCTCTTCTTCTTTCTCTCTTCTTCTTCTTCTCTTCTTCTTCTTCTTCTTCTTCTTCTTCTTCTTCTTCTTCTTCTTCTTCTTCTTCTTCTTCTTCTTCTTCTTCTTCTTCTTCTTCCTTCTTCTTCTTCTTCTTCTTCTTCTTCTTCTTCTTCTTCTTCTTCTTCTTCTTCTTCTTCTTCTTCTTCTTCTTCTTCTTCTTCTTCTTCTTCTTCTTCTTCTTCTTCTTCTTCTTCTTCTTCTTCTTCTTCTTCTTCTTCTTCTTCTTCTTCTTCTTCTTCTTCTTCTTCTTCTTCTTCTTCTTCTTCTTCTTCTTCCTTCTTCTTCTTCTTCTTCTTCTTCTTCTTCTTCTTCTTCTTCTTCTTCTTCTTCTTCTTCTTCTTCTTCTTCTTCTCTTCTTCTTCTTCTTCTTCTTCTTCTTCTTCTCTTCTCTCTTCTTCTTCTTCTTCTTCTTCTTCTTCTTCTTCTTCTTCTTCTTCTTCTTCTTCTTCTAAGTCACGGCTTTGGATTCTTTAACCCGTTCCGGCTCCAAATTGTCTGCCCATCTTTTCTTCGGTCTTCCCTGGTTTCGTCTTCCTATAGGTTTATAGTTTAAGGCTATTTTTGGTATTTTGTTATTATTCATCCTCTGAACATGTTCTTTCCATTGACTTCTATTTCTTTCAATAGTGTGGTTTATTTCTTCTACTTTTAATTCTGTCCTAATATCCTGGACTACGCTTTTTTATCAATTTTGTATATCCAACTATTGCTCTTATGAATTTCATTTCTGATGACTGTATTCTCGTACTATTTCTTTTTGTTAGTGTCCATGTTTCTGATCCATAGATAAGAGTTGTATTGCCATTGTTTTGTATAGTTTTATTATAGAGTCCTTTCTTGATTTAGTTTTTAATGTTCCTTTTATTGTACCAATATATTTACGGTCTAAAATAGAGTAATATGACCTTCATTACCGTCACAGTTTACGTTACGTAATTAGACTTAACATTGCCCAATAGACTTACGTAAACCTAGACACAGAAGGTTGTTAATTCATTGGTAGCTATGGTATTATTTTAATTTATGAAAACATTTTAAGGGGTGCCCAGGCCAACGTGGCACTTTGTGGTGACTACGATGGAAACCCAATGGTTTAAAAAGTCATGATAATAAATTTAAAACTAAAAGCCCAGTTATGGCCTTCAGTTGAGTTGCAGAGAATTAAAAATATGTTTATCGTTGCATTCCACTTCAAATGGCAATAAAAAACGAAATAAAACTAAAAAACGATGTATTTATTTCCTCCCGTGTCATGAACGTAATTGCCAGTGTTCAGGCAATTACATTTTTCTATATCTATGAAAGAAATTCTTTAAGCTAGCAAAACTGTAACAACTTTAATCTCGGTTCGACAATATTTCCTTGCAACTTCGATACGAATGTTTTTATCTGGCCGTAGGTGGTAGTTGTCTGCCTCACGTTCAAGAGGTCCCAAATTCGAATCTCGACCCTAGACTAATTTGAGAATTATTTCATTTATTTCATTTAAAGGACCGATAAGACGTAACGTTGGAGGACATAAAAAAGTAGCAAATTTCCGTAAGTAAAGTGCACTTGCTTTGAGCTTTTGCTTGGGCTGTCAGCATAAAAGCAAATTAGTAAGTTCAAGGAGAATTTAATTCAAGAAAGTTTTCCAGTTCAAACTAACCTATACAAAGAAAAGCTTTTCTTTGTTTTTAATTTATAAAAATGTCTCTCGACAACTTTTAATGAAATACAATATGTTTAAAATGTCTGCATAACAAATGAATTGTATAGGGAACAGTCGTGCAGTATCGGCCGGCATGCAGTACCGGCCAATACTGTGATTTCCCTTTTCGCCTCCATGTGGCAGAATTTCCAGTAAGCAGTAGCAAGCTTGTGCATCCGCGTGCGCTATAGTCGGATATTTTCTTCCTCTCTTTAGTTCTTTGTCTGCTCTGAGTGCTTGATGGTAGTTAGTGTAGCTCTTAGCGCACCGAAGATATTCTGTGGCTTATAGCAGCGCTATATTTGCGATCTCTGTAAACCAGTGGGCTAAACATTTGTGAACTGAGTAGAAACAGTGACAATAAGTTCTCATTCTTTTGTATTCTACTATTGTTCTATATGTGGCATTGTAATATATCACTGACAATCTATATTGTAACAGAAAAGACAGTGGCCGATACTGCCGGACACTTTCTAAAAGCCTTATAATTCTAGCTTTTTTACTGTCGGTGTAATGAAGCACTATAAATAAAAATAAAAATAATTACATTATACTATCTATAGAACACGTCTTGAGGTAAGAGAATAATATAGTAAGATTCCGATTAACCATCACAGCTACCGAGTAAAGTCAAACAATTTAACTTGGTTAATACTGCACGACCTTCCCCTATCTTGAATTTTTTCCAACAGTCCGTCAAGTCCTTTTCATTTGAATGAGTTCTTAATAACTGGCAAATTGTAAGAAGTACACAAAAGACGTTGATCTCATTAAATCGCCCAGTAAACTTTGCATCAAATATTTTTTTTGTGGTTTTTACTATTGTTAATTTTCTACTACTTGCCTATTACCTTTTACTCTCTCTAAGTACTATTACGAAGTATTGCAGTTCATAAAAATTCTATTTATATTAAGATTTCAACATAAATACACATAAAATAAGAAGATATAAAAGCATAAAGCATTTTTAGAAAAAAGGTAGGTGTGTGTGACTGTTCATATGCATCGTGTCTGCAAATTTGCCTCTGTATGTAAATAGATAACTGAAAAACGAAGATTCAAAATCTTCCAGGGATGCGATGCAAAGATTTTAAAATATCTTTCATATAAAAATACCATTTACATGAAACATTTAAAAAAAATCGGTATTCTTAAAAATGGCATGAACGGTCTTGATTAAAAAGCCACTTGTTTTAGATATTTTTTGTTTCAAATGAAATGTTAATCTTGAATTATCTTGTCGATCTGGGTGACTGATATGCTGGCCTACTAATCCCAAGATTGCTGATTCAAACCTGAGCAAGACCGATGGTTTTTACGTGTGCTTCAAAGTGACAGACCCATTACACTAGATTTACAGGAATGTAAAAGAACTCATGCTGGACGAAATTCCGACACACCGACGACGCTGATATGATCTTGGTAATCGACAGTGCCAATTTATATAATATACGTACAGTTTTATTGGAATATCTTTAGTCCTTTATATTCTGAATGATATTTGTATAACTGGTAAACGTTATAATACAAACAAAACCTTACAACACAGAAAGCGCATATCTGCTTAATGCACACAGTTTATGTAAAGTATATTTAAAAGAGTCCTTATTTGCTTTTTTATGTCCTTATCGTGTAATGGAAATAGAATATCGAAGCCATCTCATATCGACCAGCTCTTAAATACATCACTATTGCTTAAAGGTATTGAATTTTCCATTGTATTTGTAGGAGATACATATTAAAACTGCCTGAATTAACGAAATAATAATCTACACTGTTAAAGTAAAATTGCTATTGAATATGGAATGAAAATATCAGCAAATAAATCCAAAACTATGGATTTTAGGAAAATGAACCTAGTTAGATTAAAAATAGTGTTAGACAATATAACAATACATCAGATATCAGGGATGTAATGTCTCGTTCCAGGGAGAAACTGGTGTAATTGAGAAAATAAATAAATTTTAACTGTATAACAGGCACATTAGAAACTAAGGCCCGTAAAGACTCAGTAATAAAGTAGTACAAATTAATAGCAGTACCAACACTGATATACGGATCAGGTAGAGTGTCCGCCTCACGTTCAACGGGTCCCGAGTTCGAAACTCGGTCAAGGTGAGTTACCTGGATAAGTTTTTTCCGAGGTTTTCCCTTATCCTGAAACACGAATGTCAGGTAACTCTAAGCTCTGTGGACCCTGGGCTCATTTGAGCATAATTTCATTCATTTCATTCATCATTCGATATGACTTATCGTTGGAGGACGTAAATTACGAGGGCTGTTCAATAAAGAATGATCACAATCATTTTTTGACAACGTACCTTTACTCATCCTCATAATTTTGATGCTCCTTCTCAAAATAGTCTTCCCTGAATACGATGCACTTGTTCTAGCGTTTCTGACAGTCTTTAAAGACATGCTGGAAACCATTTTTGAGAGATACTTCAAAATCGCCTCCGCAGCCTTCACCACTGCTTCTGATGATGGATAATACCTCCCAAAAAGGCGTTTCTTCAATTTAGGGAATAGAAAAAAATCACATGGGACTAAATCCGGATTATAGGGAGGGTGAGAGATGCACTTCACGTTGATTTTTGCAAGATATTGAGCAACAGCATTGGCAATATGCGACCGCGGATTATGGTGGTGCAGCATCCAGCCTGCTTCATGGAATGTGGTCTTTTGCACCTGATATGGACTTGCAATGTTTTCAGGACATCCCTGTAGTATTGTCCAGTTACTGATGTGTGTGCAGGTACATCATGCTGATAAACCATTCCATGAATATCAAAGAATGAGATGACCATAACTTTCCCAGCAGAAGCAACCACTTTTGCTTTTGGGGGGTTGGTGATAAGGAGATTTCCACACTGAGATTTGCTGTTTGCTCTCAGGATCAAAATGATGCAGCCAAGTTTCATCAGCAGTGATTACGTTTGAAAGAAACTCCGGATCTTTCTCTAACATAAACTTTAACTGCATGTTACCTCCTTTGCAGCGGTAGGCGACACTGAACATGTTTGAACTTGCCTGGTTCTTACAGGCGGGAACCAGGAGTACCAACAATAAAACTTCTACGGCGTGTTTGTTTCACATTAAGCTAACAGAATATAATAAAATTGAATTTTAGTGCGACAAATTATGACATAAAAATTATGACCATTCTTTATTGAACAGCCCTCGTATATATAAAATAAGGACCAGAAACATGGACACTAAGAAAACGAAACTGTACTAGAATACAGACATCAGAAATGAAATATGTAAGAGCAATAGCTGGGTATTAAAAGTAGCATAAATAACTCATATTTTGCCAACAACAGTAATTAATGGGAAAACATGTTCCAAGGATGCATAATAAGAGAATACCTAAAACAGCTATAAACCCAAAATTAAAAGAAACCAGGGAAGACCTAAGAAAAAATGGGCTGACCAAACTGCAACGGTAACGGATTGAAAAGTCCAAAGCCGTGAAGAAAAGAAGAGGAATATTGGATAAATGAAAAGCGTTCATAAGAATATATTCTATAGAATGAGTAGGGAAAGCCAAGTGAGTGCACATGTCCGGTTTTTTCAAATGGTAAACGACTCTTCTGTGTTTGTTGTGGCATACAAAAAGCGTGGAATTTCAAAGACATCACAAAGTGATCGAATTTTAAAAATCTGAATGTTCTAGCTTTCATATACCTACAGCGAAATGTATAAATATTTATTAAAATATTATCTTGACTAACAAAGGTTGATAAAAGAATACGATTACTGCATGCTGTTAAGAAACAGGTATATAAATGTTTATTAAACCAAACAAATGTTTTCCAGAATTGCAGCAAGCACAAAACGATGCCCATAGAGAACTGCGTAATTTTAACGGTCACACAGAACATTAAAACATAATGAGCACGTCGGCTATTATAACCAAATTAATGGTCTACAAACAGGGCCATGAAGTTTCTCGTAATTAAGCTCAGGTTTTTTAGTTAACCTAACTTTCTGACATCGAAAACTGCATGGGGTTCTGGATCACCCAGTGAATCTTTCATAACTTTGGTTCAGACAAAAACAAATGAAGGTAAGTTTAGGTCAGCCGTGACATATCTAGTGACTGCATTGGGAATTGATCTACTAAATTCACCAATCTACCAAAACTTTTGGAATTGTGATCTTGATTAACAACCCAACTGTCGAATTGTTTATGTTTAGTTTACACGCAGTTAGCTTACTCATAGTGCAGGAAAACAGTCTGCATCTCGTGTTTCTCAACTGGTCGTGTTTTCAAAGAGGACAGTATAGAATGCTTATTTTTAGGGATAGGTCCCCGATACTTTCGATATCTCAGTATTCACGATACTTGTATGTTATCAACATCGAACGATACTTCAGAAATTTCGCTCGTTACTTTTTCGATACTTCAGTTCTGTGCCTGCAATTTTTATTTTACTTCAAAATCACAAAATATTATTGCAAATCCCAAGAAAAACCAGGAATTTTGTACCTGTACAGTAATATTATGCAAGAACATGTTCATGTTTCAGCTTCACTGCCAGTTAACAGTTGCAAAGAAGAAGTCACAGCATATTGTGACAATCTGGCCAGGATGGTAAAGGATTAGGTTGCCACGTGGCCAGGTCGCACCTCAGGGGCTACTAATTCAGAGGTAGGCATACTCAGGAGAGGTTGGGATTTTCTGTATAAAGGTTCAGATACATTACAAAATACTGAAACTACAGTTTAGACATGAAAGGTTTACTAAAATAATAGGAAATGCACAATTAGCAACATACCTTACCAAGAGCGGACCTAGGTCCGTCTTTGACCAAAGCTGGCTCACAAGAGAGAGAGGAAACCTTTCACAGGCTTCAACAGAGGTAGGAGGAGTCAAGCCACACGCACTGCTATAGTCAAAATAATTGCTTACAACACACTATTTGAATTAAACAAAACAGTCACTTGTGACAATATCTCAACGACGATTTCTCACCTCCTCTTTTTAATGCACTAGATCACTGGAAGCAAATTCAAAATTTCCAAAACTAAAGAAAGTCTCTAATCATTTGTGTATTCCACATGCAACATTTTTCTCTCAAAAACTATTTACCACAGCAGGATTCATATGTGACAGAAAAAGAAGTAGACTTGATCCCGAAATAGTGAAAATGCTAGTATTTTTTTTAACAAAAACGTATAAAAATGGACTGTTTCAAAAACGAATTTTGGTTTTAAATTTCTACTGTAGAGTTTAAAAATATGTACACAAATGGTTTTAAATTTTGCCTCATTATATATGTGCATCTAAATAATTTCATTGACATTACACAGTTCTATTTTGTATTGAGTCTGGCAGTAGAAATGAGATATCGACTAACGAAGTATCGGGTATTGTGGAAAATATCGTGTGGCCTTATCGAGAGAAATTGCTATCGATCTAGTTATTTTACTCGTGTATTTGTGATGTATAACTATGCCTTCTATGTTCTAAAACTTAACTGATAATGTTTTACACAGTCAGAGCATGAAAATAATTACACATGCATAACCAGTGTACGTATACCTACTTGACATTAAACTGTCCCCGCTACCTGGATAAAGTTTTTTTCCGGTGTTTTCCCTTATCTTGGAAGACGAATGTCGGATAGCTCTAAGTTCTATGAACCCCTCATTTGGGCATCATTTCACCAATTTCATTCATTTTTCCATATGACTTAACGTTGGAGCACGTAAATTAAAGGAAAAACTGTCCCGGGTGCTCCTCTAGTATGCATTCGATCATTTCTGACAAGTCGCTTAGTAGATCGATTTTCAGTTGTCTATAACTGTTGCAACAATTATAACTCAATGAAAATTGAAGTGCAGCTACAAAGCGTTTGTATGTGTGTATTCATATCTGTGTTAAATTATTTTATTTGTTAACGACCTGTGAATTGCCAGGATGATAATAGTGCAGCCGGTGCGCCAAATTTTCGTCCTGTAGGAGTTCTTTTGCAGCCTCTAAATCTACTGACATGTGGTTGTTGCTTAAAAGCACATTTAAAAACCTTCTGGCCTGGGTTTGAACCACATCTTCGGTATAAGCAGGTCAGCAGCTCACCAGCTGAGTTACTCAGACCGAGCGTCTATACTTTGTGATTCGTTTGCTTTTCCCGGCTTAGATACACCAAGTATATATAAAATGTATGAATATACATTGTGTTCCTGAATTTGTATCCACTACTAGAAGTTATATTTCGTCAATAATGTTAGTTGTATGTGTCAGGAATTTCTAGATGGATACAAAACTTTAAACAGTTACAAGTCGTCACTCTGTACATGTATATTTACTTAAATTATAACAGGTAAAGTCACGCTGCTCTAACGGTTACCCTGACTTTATCTTTGTTAATACAAACCTCTCAGATAACTCATTGATTATGCTTGTAAGAGTGAGAGGGGTACCGACGGGCCTCCCGGCCCTGTGCTAAGCCCCAATGAACGCATCACTTCAGGCAATGGAATTCGCAGGAATCACAAATAACAGATGTTCACTCCACGTGGAGTAATCACTGCGTTTTCTGAGAGGTATCTATTACCAAAGATAAATCCATGGTAACCGTTCGAGTAGTCTGCCTGTTTCTGCATGTTTAGCCTTAACAGCATGTGCATGGGGAGACGATGTAACCTCTTCAAGGCAGAGACGATCGTCACCGGGGGCGGCGGGTGTGGGGCCGCCTCCAAAAAAAAAAAAAAAAAAAAAAAAAAAAAAAAAAAAAAAAAATCGAGTAGTGTGACTATACGCATTGCAGACATAAATCTGTACACCGAAGTGGGATACGAACTTGGAACGTCTTTATAAGAAACCCACCGTCCAAACGTCAAACAAAAAGCACAGTTGCAGTTATGTAAGTCAAAGATGCTATCTAATGGCCAATTTTCAGATATCTAATTCATGAGTGACGGACATTATTATTATTATTATTATTATTATTATTATTATTATTATTATTATTATTATTATTATTATTATTATTATTATTATTATTATTATTATTATTATTATTATTATTATTATTATTATTATTATTATTATTATTATTATTATTATTATTATTATTATTATTATTATTATTATTATTATTATTATTATTATTATTATTATTATTATTATTATTATTATTATTATTATTATTATTTATTATTATTATTTATTATTATTATTATTTATTATTATTATTTATTATTATTATTATTATTATTATTATTATTATTTATTATTATTATTATATTACAATGTATTATGGAATATTATACTGCATTCATATTAAGTATAAACCTTATTATACTATTCTGACTACAGCATTAATAATTCACAAACAATATGTTCATGTAACAATCAAAATTAAACTACAAGTACTTCGTTAAACTTATCTCGTAAACGCTGACTGTACATAATATAATAAAAAATAGTAAATCTATTTTACCACGTCATTTAGGTTGTGTATACGAACAAAGTGGATCATGTGAACATAAGTCTTATGTATTGCTCTCACATGCGTTTGTCAAGCATATTGAACTACCTGCTGTATGTGAATCGAGATGAACTTTGCAGAAATAGTTGTTTTACCAATTTTGTTGCAAGTACAAGGGACATATAGTAGATTTAATCACAGTAAAATCTTCAAAATTAGGCTATGATAGTCTATGTAGCAGCTTTTGAAATGTTGTTCTCTTTGCATGACCAGGAGAACAAAACGAACAACGGTAAAGAATATATGAGGTATGGTTAGTGCCACAAGATTATTAATTTAACTAAGGTATATTTTTGTGTGGTAATATTTTAGTTTAACTCTTAGAGTTTGCATATTTACAGCATTTGTTCAAAGGAAGAGAACTTCATAGGGTTATTCTCAGAAATTTCAAGATAGATACTCGTTTGGAAATTAATTGTTCTTTTACACTAGCAGTATGTAGGATGCACTATGAAAGTGTAGAGATAGACTGAAAAATGCAATGCCATAGCCGGGATTTGAACCACGGATCTTGTAGTCTCCGTTTATCGGGAAAACACAAGTCAATTGTAGAATTTAATGTTATGTTGGCACGTTGGCCATAGTAGCTCAATGGTTTAAAGCCGCTGGACGGAGACCAGAAGATCCGTGGTTCAAATCCCGGCCATGGCATTGAATTTTTCAGTCTAGCTCTACCCTTTCATACTCATTTATTAAGTGAATATCTTAGGCATTTCATATTTAAATCAAAATATTGTGCCAATTAAGAGAAAACTTTAAAAAATGCTAAAAATTCTTGTATTGAAAGGATAGTTTGGAAGTGGAAGTTTTCTTGAAAATGTTTGGAAGGTAGTGAGCTTAAATAAGAAGTCTAGGAGAAGTAGCCTTAGTAGAACTACGAAAAACAAAAAGAAAATGTGCAATTATTGAAAAACATCTTGAAATTCTGGTATAAATCCTTGATAAAACATTATAATGCAACTTTAAAGGCATGTATAGATTTACAAAGTAAATTGTGAAACAGAAAATGTTGGTGATCAGAAACAAAGAAACCTATGGAAGAAATAGGAATGGGGGACTTATGGAGACTAGAAAATAGAAATTTAGTTGATTTTTGGAAAATAGTCAGAACCAGAATGAAGGATGTAGAAAGAAAAGAAATATGGGGAGGGTTAGTAAATAGAAAGTTATTCAATTTTTATATGATAATAAAGAGAGAAGGAGAAGAGAAAGATCTGTAGACCAATGTAACAAGTAGGAGAGGGAAGGAAAAGCTTGGATTAAGACGGGATCAATGTTCTTAAGAGGACTAAGAGCTACCTGGGTAGGAATAGGTGAATTAGGTGGAAAAACAGAATGTACAGTTTACAGTATGCAGACAAATAGATCGGAGAATAAATGGGAAGGGATGAAAATAGAGTTGATAGCCATAATATGGTTATGTGGAAAAATGAAAGTAGAAATTGAAATGTTGGAAAACTGTTTTAGAAGAGAAAAAAATGCTGGAACAACAAAGGGAAAGGGATAGAAAACTATATGATAGAAGGGTGACTATGCTACTGAGCAATGCTAGCAGACCTGACATCAAGCAATTTATACAAATAGGTTAAGAAAGTGTGTATGTAATATGGATAACAATATTGTAAATACCAAGTTGTAAATAAATTCTATTCTGTTATAAATAAAAAGTGTGGTATTTAATCCTACTTTTGGTATTGCTGTAGCAATCAGATAGCAACACGTATGTTTTCTTAAAAATGTTTCTCCTTATGTTTCAAATACTCTAAATACGGTATTTTTGGTGAAATCTCAGTATCCAAATTTTGGATGAAATGGTATTAGTTAAGAGAGACATTTGCTAAGATCGCCCCAGCACGTAGAACGGGGCGTAGTTTTGAAAATATACGCTTGTAGTGCGATTAAAGTATGGAATCGATAGGGAAGGCGTTGACATTTTCACGAGGTGGTGGGAGGCATGACAGGGAGGTATACAGCAGCAGTAGCAACCTGCTCAGGGTGTACATCATTCCACGTGACACACGAAGCTCCGGTCGCTAGCACTGAAATTTGCAATAACATAAATTAGCGAACTGCGAGGCTGACTCTGGACCATATATTGTGTCCTACCCCAGCAGCGAACAGTCTATGAAATATTGTTATCGACGAGCGTTCTCTGCCTCCCATACCACCACCACGCACTGACCATCCGCGTTCGTGTCATCCGTTCCACCTAACCTTCCTTTTTTTACTTCTCTATCACCCAAAATTGGATATACTGAGATTTCACCAGAAATACATGTTTAGAGAAATACTGAATAAGAATAGTATTTTCAGAAAAAGGTACACTCACGTTTATGAGAAACACGACTCAAAAATGAAAAATTTAATGAATAACGATTTTCATCAATTTTGATTGAAAATAAGTTGGTTAATATTACCAAAAGCGACAATATTAGCTTTTTTGTAGTTCTATTGATAGGGTTTTCTTATTTAATTTTATATTTTTTTTAACATTTTAGGCACAATGCTTCTATTTTAAATGTATCTAAAGTGTTGCTGTTTTTGAAATTTTGAGCTGTAAATTCTACACCAATTAATAGCTGGAAATAAAAGAATAACTCATAAATATTTTGAAGCAGGTACAGAGATAAACTTCAGCCCATATTTTAGAGGAAGTTATGCTCTAGCCACTGGCCACGAAAGCCATGTGATGTATTGATTTATTTGCAAATATGAATTTCACTTGTATTTTTTGCTTTGAACAACCTTTTGTGTACATGCCATTTTTTGGTAAAAATGACTCTGTTTTTCAGAAAGAATCTAAATTAAATTTTACGAATGTAAAACAAACTCCAAGATCTTTTGTAACTATATCGTGGAATTAACAATACCTTTTTTAAAATGGTATGTGATGCTCTCATATTTTTTCCATCCTTCCATGAACTAATCCTACTGATGCTTATTTCTCTATGTAATTCTTGTTAATAGAGATAAACATTATGTTATTGCAAATTTTCCTGTACGTGCAAGAGAATAGACAGAATGTACAATAGACTTTAAGCCTCAGTAAAATGTTTTAAGAACTGGTTGCTATGCAATAGGTATAAAATTTCTCCGAACTGTATATAATGAATAATACCAATAATGATGATAATAATAATATTAACAATAATAACAATAATAATTGCATAAATTTTGTGTTTCAACCAGCTCTACATCTTTGTGTGGTAAGACTTTGTCCATCTCTTACGGTTTAAAAGTTAAGAAAAAGTTATCTATGGGGAGAACTCTGATGACATTCTCAATAAAAGATCAAGGTATATATACCAAATTTTTCGTGAAACTATGTTTATCATATAACATATTAATTAAAATTGTTTCGGCTATTTTTGATAAAATCTTTTTTTATAAAAGGATTCCGTATAGAGAGTAATCTGGTATGAGGAATATTTTTAACACGTTCTTTTATATCCTTACAAGATATTGAAATTGATATCATCGATTTTTCATTTTTGAGTTATGCTACTCCAGACACACATCAGGGACATATGCTATATACTACCAGAAAATTACCAGTACTGTAATTTCCGCAAAAAGTTTATCTCAATTATTATGAAGTACAGAATAACCGTTTAGATTGTAAAAGAGTAGAGAAAATGATGTGACACAACACATCGGAGTTTTAATTCCTTTCTTTCAAAGGTCTAAAAATTTTCTACAAAATCTGACTACCACAAACCACCCTTCATATAAAAAATGTTCATTTATATTTTTTCTCAAAAATGGGCATAACACTTTTCATTAAAATACCGCATAATTTTATAAAAACATAGTTATTTAAACTACCAATTACAAAAGAAAAATTTCAGTAACAAGAGGCTCAAGTTAAAAGAAGCGTGTTCCTAACTCTAATTTTGCAAAATGTGTCTACGATATTTTATCTACATTCAGAGTATTTTGGTGTGTGTGTGAATATTTATCATATTTAATAAAATTAATTTTTTTGCGGAAACATAATATGTAGATGATCACCATTAAAGTGTATTTTACGTTTGCTTAACTTGCATCTTATTCCAATATTGATTTTTGTTGGAATATAAATAATAGGGTTTGTTGTATAATAACTGTGAACTGAAGCATCACCTATTATTACGAGGGCTGTTCAATAAAGAATGATCATAATTTTTTACGCTATAATTTTTAGCACTAAAATTGAATGTTATTATATTCTGTTAGCTTAATGTGAAACAAAAACGTCTGTGAGAACCAAGCAAGTTCAGACACATTCAGTATCGCCTACCGCTGCAATGGAGATAACATGCAGTTGAAGTTGATGTTAGAGGAAGATCCGGAGTTTCTTTCAAACGTAAGCATAGCTGATGAAACTTGGCTACATAATTTTGATCCTGAGAGCAAAAAGCAGAGCTTAGTGAGGAAATCTCCTTCATCACCAACCCCCCAGAAAAGTAAAACTGGTTGCTTCTGCTGGGAAAGTTATGGTCATCTCATTCTTTGATATTCATGGAATGGTTTATCAGCACGTTGTACCTGCACACATATCAGTAACTGGACAATACTACAGGGATGTCCTGAAAACATTGTAAGTCCACATCAGGAGCAAAATACCACATTTCCATGAAGCAGGCTGGATGCTGCACCACGATAATGTGCGACCACATATTGCCAATGTTGTTGCTGATTATATTGCAAAAATCAACGTGAAGTGCATCCCTCACCCTTCCTATAGTCCGGATTTAGCCTCATGTGACTTTCTGTATTCCCTAACTTGAAGAAACGCCTTCGTGGGAGGCATTATCCATCATCAGAAGCAGTGGTGAAGGCTGCGGAGGCGATTTTGAAGTATTTCTCAAAAATGGTTTCCAGCATGTCTTTAAAGACTGGCAGAAACGCTAGAACAAGTGCATTGCATTCAGGGGAGACTATTTTGAGAAGGACCATCAAAATTACGAGGATGAGTAAAGGTACGTTGTTTAAAAAATATTGTGATAATTTTTTATTGAACAGGCCTGGTAGAATGGTAGATAAAACATTAAAGCACCAAGGTTCTTATGTTGGCAAAGTATATACGTATACATTGAAATGTAGATTCTGGGAAAATTCATGCTGTAACGCATGAAAATCTTGAATTTTCTGGTAACAGTCTATAAAGCATATCTTTTTATTCGTAAATAATTTTCATTAATATTGTAAAATTTGTAATTGTTCTGTTATGTAGTTGTTTTTTCGCTAAGAAATGGAAAGTCCATGGAATTTGGAGAGCGAACATAAATTGCTAGCTTTTGAACATCCGAACTTGGCTTCGGTTTCCTGCACTGCCCTTGCATATAGAAGGAAATATTTTATGAAACTATTTCTGTAGGAATTAATATAATGAACATGTGTATGTATACCAACACTCGCCATATGGCACCTAAGGCCTTCGGGGCAACCTCGCCCCACGACGTGATGACCGTACCCATTTCTTAGGTGGATGCACACAGAGGGCGCTGTCCATTACTAAGGTTATAGTGAGGATTACGGTGAGGCGAGTCTCGATGAACATGTAATAGGTACAAAAGTAAGTGTTTTAACAATAGTTTGTAGAAGATATATAAAATATACGATAATGTGCATAGAAATCAATGTGAGTAAATATGTCAAACATTTTACATTTTCTTTTACTTATAGCAAGTAACTTAAGTACTGTATACCCTAACAATTTGAGGTCGGTTTTCACCGGAAATATACCTTCTGAGATTCTTTGAATAATAAAAGAAGAATTTCAGGAAAAAACGAATATGTGTATGTGCATGTCCATTCCAGTAGGGGAGGGGATGCGTACCCTTCAGCTGCCGTGGTGCAGGCGCTGTGGACCCTTAGCACTCGTGGTACATCTGACGTTACTAGAGGAACCTCGGGCCGAACATTCGAGCCCCTCCCTGATTGGGAGTTGTTCGGATTGGGTTGGACTCGAGGGGACAGTGTGTTCCCGACACCGGGGAATTGGGTACCTCCATCCAGGCTACGGCCGCCCGGAGGGGATAGAGGGTTGCCTAATAAGACCCGGGTACTAACCTGCATAGCTAGTAGAAGGTGCGCTAGATCACCAGGCGGCCCCACCGAGGTTTTCGGTAGTCTTCCCTGCGGGTTTGACGCGCGTAAATGGCGTATCCACTTCCATCCGTCTTGATTTTCGAGCCGATGGGGGAGGGGGCTCTTTAGACTCCAGATATTGCCCTATGGAAAGAGCCCCGGAGTATCCATCGCTCCCGGGTAGAAGGAGGCCCCGTTCCTTGGGCTACGAGTCCAGGCCTAATGGGAGTAGAACCTCTGGCGTGACATGTGCATGTCCATGCGCGCATGACACAGAAATGAAAAATTGTTTAAAACCAAATTGGAATTTAAGGAAAATGGAAGCTATATGCTCGAGCGTTGATATACATCAACACCAACAAAAATAACTTAATAAAGATCAGGTTCTTGAAATTAGCAAAACTTGCTGATAGTAATAAATAAGTACTTATTGCATCCTCCTTATCCTGCGCCGTGGCGTAGCGGGTTAAGGCAGCATGCCTTGGTCCCTGGCCACGGAAAGCGGTCCGGATTCTATCCCACCCATGAGGTGGATGCGGATTTTAGGTCCCGTTTATAAGACCGGTGCCCACTCAGCATCGTGAGGAAAGTGAGGAGCTTACGCTAGGTAAGCGGCCCTGGTCACGGAAATCAACATTCTGGCTGGAGGATGCCGAGATACTGACAAAATCTCCCCGTATCGGTTGGATGATCGCCCAGTTCTGCCGTGCGTAAGTGGGCGTGAGTTCGGAAGCCGGGCTGGTAGGCTCAGGCCCACTTGGGGCCCGCCTCGGTAGCGTGGTGATAGCATGTCTGCCTCGTGTTCAAGAGGTCCCGAGTTCGAATCTTGTTCAGGGTGAGTTACTTGGATAAGGTTTTTTCGGGGTTTCCCTTATCCTGAATGACGAATGTCGGGTAACTCTAAGCTCTATTGACCCTGGGCTCATTTGAGCGTCATGTTACCCATTCCATTCATCGTCCGACCAACGCGACCAATATATCCCACTCGAACAGCTCATCTCACGTGTCCCTGATGATGGCTACAGAGTACGTTGCTGATAGCTTTGAACGTAACCCAAAACTTGACTTGGCTGATTTCCCAAGACAAAATCTATGTATATATGAATTGACGTTTATTAGTCTAACAAAAACTCGAGAGCGGTGAACCTATTAGCCTAATTTTAATTTTGAAATATTTGTATAAGTGCAAGGAAGGTTTAAAAGGCGAGGAAAAAATCCTGAGTGATAATGGACCGGGTTATTAATTAAATATAAAAGTAAATACGCAAACGTTTACGAAACACATACACCATCTTTTATTTTTGACAAACAAAAACATTACAAATTAGAAAGATATTCCACACCTTGCCAAAGTCTTCAAAGCTATTTCACTTACCATATTTTATTAAATAACGTTTCTAGTTTGTTACCAAGACTGAATTTTCTTTTATACAGCATGATGGTATACCTTTCGAAGATTAGACACAAAATTAATTGAATTCCGTTATGACTTTGTGAAGTTTGCGGAAAACTTTTTACTATGCCAAGGAGAAGACGACTTGACTTAGGCCGCAGAAGTCAGTCACATGTGCGACAAGCTACGTCACGTGCTGACCGCACTGATGAACAGCGAGACACATGTAATGCTAATAGTCACAATTTTGTTTTTCTGCTTTTGTAATTTACGTCCTCCAACGTCGTCATATCGGACGATGAATGAAACAGGGTGAAATGGTGCTCAAATGAGTCCGGGACCATAGAGCTTAGAGTTAGAAGACATTCGTCTTCAAGGATAAGGGAAAACCCCGGAAAAACGTTATCCAGGTAGCTCACCCTGATCAAGATTCGAACTCGGAACCTCTTGAACGTGAGACAGACACGCTACCATCGATGCTACCGAGGCGGGCGTAGTCGGTATATAAGGTTCTAGAGTATCTGTTTCTTCCGGGGGAGTTAATTTCCTACAAATCAGTTGACACAGTTATAAACCAGGATGAAGTAGTCAACTATCCCACAGAGTTTTTAAATTCATTACAATTGCCTGGGATCCCGCTTCACAATTTTAAAACTAAAAGTGTGATCAGTTGTGATCATGCTCCTTAATATTAACAAACCATGACTGTGCAATGGAACGACACTAATTGTGAAAAATCTAATGAGTAACGTCATCGAGGCAACTATCATTGGAAAGTACAAAGGAAAGGATATCTTGATCTTGCGTATTCCGATGATTCCAACGGATTTGCCTTTTAATTTTAAACGTCTACAATTTCCCGTGCATTTGGCCTTTGCGATGACCATAAATAAATCGCAAGGGCAGTCGTTGGAAATTTGCGGAATCAATTTGGAGTTTCGCCGTTTCTCTCATGGACCACATTATACTTCGCGTGTTCACGCGCCGAAAAACCATAGAAAAATATTGTTTATCAGAAAGGTTTAAATCGATTAACTTAATTGTAACCGTATTGTATTTAAAATTAACCCCAAATTTCAGAATAAATAACTAATCCGAATTTGTTTTATTTATATAGATAAGTTCAGACAATTTTTATTGGCGGTTCGAACTTCGCCGGGTCAACTAGTAATTAATATTTATCAGATATATTTCAGCATAGTCGTTATTGTTTTGTTTACTTTAAGATTCCAACAAAAACAAATATAGTTGCTTTACACATTCTGTTGTAGACAAATGGAATATAGCTGGTCAAAGGAACAGTTATCTCTAAAACTCTGACAGGAATTTCTTTATTCACACTTCTACAAAACTTCCTCGTAAAACAGAATTCTTTTATCTCCTTATTATTAATCGAGATAATAATTCCGATTTACACATTTATACATTTCACTGTTACTAAAAGAGATATGCACCTGGCAAAATTTTAAAAAGCCAGTCTCTATGTTTTAGTTTTGAACTTCCGTGATCTTTCACAACCACAAGGAACATGGATTAGCGACTGACAGCTTGAAAAATGTCTTTGAAGCGATATTTACGTGCCTTTAATTAACATGGTTCATTTGCATGCAACTTCTATAAACTATTCTTATGAAAGCATATTTCTTTATTTACTTTATGTTAATTGAGATAAACGTTTAAAAAATAGTTACATTACAGTATTCATTGAAGTTACAAGGATTATAGAGGAAACAGAATCCGTAATAATATCTTTAAAGGAATTATGGTATATGTTGGAACATCTTACACTTGGGCTAGGGAAATGCATATAGCTTAATGTTTGATTTCTCTTATAAAACTAGGTTACATTTGGAATGGATTATGCTACCAATGGAATTCAGCACTACAACCAGTCTTGATCTATTATGTCTATGCCTCAACTACGACATGCCCGGGAGGAAGGATGAGGTGAGAGGAGACAGAGGGCGGCCGTCCCGAGAAGTCACTACAATGCACAGAGTCCCTACAATTTACCAGTTGGAATCTACCCACCGTGGCCCTGAAACGGTCCACCAGGACGCCCGGAGACCGTAAACTGTCTTACCAAGGAGGAAGTATTTACCAGGATCATATCATCCTGCCATGCAGCGCCGAGGCACCCACCGACACTTCTACCCTGAAAGAGACCACCATATGAGAGATGTGAAATGATGATTGAGATGAGATGGAGGGAGAGAAAATTTGGGTGAGGTAATAAACCTACCCATCATTCGCCTGGAGATACGGGAAAACAACCGAAAGTAATCCATGGGCCAGGAAGGTCGACTATGGGAATCGAACCCAGATCTGACGAATGCGGGTCAAAGACGAAACCGCTTGAGCCATCTCACTCTGTAGGTTATATTGCTTATGCTTTTTTTTAAAAGCATATTACAGAAAAGGCAAAGATGCGGAATAAAGAATGTTATAAAATGCTTAAAGGATGTTAGTAGATACAGTTTGCTTTTTATAATTTGAGAGTTAATAGTTATTTATATTACGAGATCGTCAAAATGCACACCAATTGAGAATACATATGAGGGCTGTTCATTAAAGAATGATCATAATTTTTTACGGTCGTAATTTTTCGCACTGAAATTCAACCGTATTATATTCTGTTAGCTTAATGTGAAACAAACACGCCGTAGTAGTTCCATTGTTGGTACTCCTGGTTCCCGCCTGTGAGAACCAGGCAAGTTCAGACATGTTCAGTATCGCCTACCGCTGTAATGGAGGTAACTCTCAAGGAACAATATGCAGCTTTGACATTCTGCTTTCGTCACAACAAATCTTCAGTTGAGGCCTATACAATGTTACAGGAGGCCTATGGAGAGTCTGTTCTTCCCTACAGCACAGCTCGAAGGTGGTTTAAAATTTATAAAGAGGGGAGACAATCAATTTCAACGGAAGATGGACCCTGTGCTCCAGTTGGGCTGCTCTTACTGAAGAAAACATCAACACTGCTGCCGCCATTGTGAGAGAGGATCAACGAATTACCCTAAGATCACTTTCTGAAATACTGAACATTTCACTGGGTACCACGTTTCCGTAAAGCAGGCTGGATGCTGCATCACGATAATGCGCGGCCGCATATTGCCAACGTTGTTGCTGAATATCTTGCAAAAATCAACATGAAGTGCATCCCTCATTCTCCCTATAGTCCGGATTCAGCTCCATGTGACTCTTTTGTATCCCTTAACTTGAAGAAAGGCCTTAGTGGGAGGCATTATTTATCATCAGAAGCAGTGGTGGAGGTTGCGGAGGCGATTTTAAAAGATCTCTCAAAAATGGTTTCCAGCATGTCTTTGAAGACTGGCAGAAACACTGGAACAAGTGCATCACATTCAGTGGAGACTATTTTGAGAAGGACCATCAAAATTATGAGGATGAGCAAAGGTACGTTTTAAAAAATGTGATCATTCTTTATTGAACAACCCTCGTAATAAAGTATCCAGTAACATCAGAATAAGAAATACAACTTTGTGAGCACGTTCAAATATATTATATTGTAATATGGGTTTGATAGCTTAGTTGAAATGGGCATTGTCTTTGTTAGAAATATAGGTATGCGGTAGAAAATATAGAAATAGTTGTACTTTTGGTTTCTAATTAAGTCCATTATAAACTTTAAGAGTAGATGTTTAAATAAATTCGGAATTTATAGAAGGTTTTAGTTACCCTTAGGAAAATGCATCAATGAAAAATCAATAAAGTAAATCATGCAGAAAGAGGGATGACAAATGAAGCATATGAGAATAGTTGAAGATATTTGCTAATAAAAGGGTAGGTGTGTGTATGTATCAGATATAAAGTGAAAAGCAAATATGCCTGTTGGTATGAGAATAAAGCAGTAACTCTTGGGAAACAAGGGAGAGAGAGAAGCACCCCTCTAACACAGAGGGTGGCACTGAGATAAGCCGGGCGTAAAGAGTACCTGTTGGCTCCCACGATATTGTGCCACGTGACCGAGGGGTTGTCCTTTATCCACGAGCCGCGATTTTCCAGCACACAGCTCCGCTAAACATGATATCATCTTTGGAAAGGCGCAAAGATCTCTTTGTGCAAGTCGAACTGACGGGCTTGAACTCTGCGGGAGGTACGTGGACCTCAAACTGTGGTGCTCGTACCAAAGGCGGTAAATCAGCAACGTGTAACACTGACGACACTGTAGAGTCGCTGTGGGTTCATGAAAGCATAACGAGAAATGGATAGAGACTAAAGCTCTAGCAAAGAAACAACTAGAATAGAAATATTCAGAATAAAGTATAGTGCGATCCATATAAACCTGAACCATTTCAATAGAGCATAACTTTAGAACCACACGTGCAACTTTGGGAGAATGTAATACACAATTGGGAGATTACATTACACTATTTATATTTCGTAGAAAATGTTAGAAGTGTCCTCCACATATACATGTTTGCGCTTGTCTCCCCATATTCTCTGAAGTTATACGGAGAGTATCCTCGCCAATGTTACTTATTTTGATTCGAAAGGTTTCCTTGAGCACATCAATTGTCCGTGGCCTATTCTTGCACACTCTGTATTTTAGACATCCCCACAAGAAAAAATCCGGTGAGTTTAGGTCAGGGGATCTGGGGTGGGGGCACGGACCTTTTGAGATTATTCGATTATTAAAGAAACTGGTTACAAGTTCCATGGTATCATTAGATATATGGCACGTTGCTCCATCTTGCTGGAAATAACTTTCTCTTAATTCGACATCATCTCCTTAAAACCTCAGAGAATATGACTGACGAGTGCAAAATGTATAGTCGCTGGTGGAGGACACTTCCAACATTTTCTCTGAGATTTAAATAGTGCAATATAATCTTCCAATTGTGTATTACATTTCCCCAAAGTTGCACGTGTATCCTATTATTGGTTCAAAAGTTATGGCCTCTTGAAGTGGTTCAGGTTTATTTGGATCGCATTGTACAACTGGTTCATTGAATGTAATCACTACTAAATTACCCATCTCTTGCAGCGTAGCTGGTAGCTTGTCTGCCTCACGTTCAAGAGGTTGCGAGTTCGAATGTCGATCAGGGTGAGTTATCTGTATAAGGTTTCTTCCAGAAAGACGACTGTCAGGTAATTCTAAGCTCCATGTATCCTGGACTAATTTGAGCACCACTTCTCCCATTTCATTCATCGTCCGATATGACAAAGTTGGAGGACATAAATTAAAAAATAAAATTCTTCTGCATTCCTGAGTCAGAATCCAACACTGAACTGCACAGTACAATCAACTGAGATCTGAATA